>JAJHZJ010000636.1:4061953-4166801 GCA_023548195.1 Bettongia penicillata ogilbyi
GAAAACTAGTGGATATCATCTCTATGATAATTTCTAAAGATTTTCTTATAGTCAGACTAGATTTATTTCAAGTCAACTTTTTTTCAAAGTTCAAAGCCTTTGTTCTACTACCATAATGCCCCCAGGAATTGTTCAGGCTCCTCAGGAATAGTTCAAAGCAGATGACACTGTAAAATCTGAATCTCAGATGAATCTCACTTTCTACCTGATTTATTATACTTGGCTCTTGTTCTCCCTTCAAGTTGTGAATTATTCCTTGGAATTATGGTCTTTTAATGAACCATGGACAAAAAGTGTCAGAGATAACAATTTCTAAGACAGGATAAATCCTGTAGAGTTACATTTGCTATAATTAATCCCACATAGGATGTGTCTATACAAGGGAACTGAATTCATTCTACAAGCATTGTTAGAACACCCAGACAGTTCAATGATCCAAGCATGATAGGGAAAGAGAAAGATGTCTGAGAAATTAGCAAGTTCTATGTATTTGAGGGACTTTCTATATATTTGTAAACAAAAATGTATTGTGAAATTTAGCTGGAAGAAGAAATGGCTTAACTGTGCACTGAAAGTTGGCAGAGCTAATATCTTCCCCTCTCACCAAGAGGAATAAATGGAAGAGAGATAGCTTTTCCTTGAACCAACAGGATTCATGCCAAATTAATGAGCCACTAATATAAGAAATCTAGTCATATAAGTGATGCTTCAGACAGAATGATACCAACAACAAAACTAATGTCTTGCATGTATGTGTATGCATGTGTGTTCATCTCTCTTTGTCTAATCTATCTAATCTATTAGTTTAATGTTTGCCAAGTGCTGTACATTCATTACCTCATTGGTTCCCTAAAACAACCCTCTGAGAGGTAGGCACTATCATTATCTCCATTTTGTAGATAAGGAATATAAGTTCCCAAGAAATTGAGTGACTTTCCTAGTTCACAGAGCATGTGTCGGAGATACTTTATGAACTCATATCTTCCTGACTCCAGTAATCTTTCTACCATACCAGTCTTCTTCTGATATAACTATAATAGAAAAATTACCCTTCTTCTTCCCTCAAGAATGCTATAGATTGAAGACAGGTATGGAAAAGGTAGCAAAGAAGGATTAAGGAAGGACTGCTGAGAAGAAAGAAACCACAAGCGCATAGCCAATGAAAATCTTCCAGTGAAGGTACAATACAGCAGCAGTAGGAAAGACACTGACTACGGACCAGTATCTGAGGCCTCCTAAAAAATCAATTGTTTGATTGAATTGGGTAGCCAATCAGGAAACACAGGCACAGACAGGGTGAGCCTTCCAGGTGAAGCATAAGGCAAAGAAGGCCAGGTGGAGAAGGGGATCAGAAGTTATTGAAGAATCTCTAGCTGTATCTATGTGTTTGAGGAGTTGGCATCTGATACTTTTGTTGATTCTTTAGATGTAATGCCATCCCATGGCTTATAACCATCTGGCATCCTTGACATCTGGACTGTTACCCTAACTCTGTGAACCTGGCCAAGTGACTGCATCTTTCTAAGTTTTTTTAACTGTAAAATGAGAGATGATGATACTTGCATTACCTACCTCATAAAACTACTGTGAGGAAAGAACTTTATGGCACTATACTATTGTTTATGTTATGCATTGTGGTTGACATAATCCAGAACTGATTAGGTATAGCATAATTGAATGAAATTCAATAGATAATTCTTAATGTGCCAGTAACTATGCTGTAGATTCTGGAGACAAAAAGACAAAAATTAAATAATGCTTCCCAATGAGGAACTTGCATTCCATTTAGAGGAAGTATTTGTGTAGTGAATAACAGGCACAATGGCAATGAAAAAACCTGTGCTAAATAAATCCAAAGAAATTTGGTGGAGAAGAAGCAATATTAGCAACTAATGGAGAAGTTTGAAATCAGTTAAGGAAAACCTGTTAGAGGTGGTGAATGTTGAGCCACATCTTGAGATTGGATACAAAGGATTCAATTGGATAAATAGGACAAAATTTTGAAGAGGAATTTTAGACAATTGGAAATAAGCTCTTCTGGCCAGTAGACAGAAAGGCCATTTCCTTCTCTCTACCTTGGCTGAAAATTGAATAATCTATTTTGTTAAAAAAAAAAAAAAGATCTCATTATTTTAAAGACTATATTGACTGAATATCCTAAAGAACATTATAAAGTCATTACATGATTTATGAAAGTGATTTGTGTAATCAAAAAAACCAATAAAAATTAACTAGTAGATCTATTAATACAGTTAATAATTCTTATGTCTGTGAAAATTGGACAGCCTACCAGCACCACCCCAGAAAATAAAACCACTTTCACTTAAATTCTCTTAGAAAGATTCTGAAGATCATTTGACAAGACAAGGTATCAAAACATTGAGGTCCTTGTTTGAGCTGAACTGCCAAGCATTCATACTCCACTGCGGACTGCAACTTTGATGGGTTGACCATGTTGTTTAAATGCCAAACACACATTTCTCTAAAAGACTCACACAAGGCAATCACTCAGACAGAGGTCAGAAAGAGCAATGCGAGGACACACTCAAGCTCTCTCTGAAGGATTTTGGAGTGTATTGTGTGTCATGGGAGACACTGGCACAGGCCTAACCAACATTGTTCTTCTGCATTAAAGAAGGAACTATGTTCTATGAGGAAAGCAGAAATGCAGTAGTTCAAAAAAATATGAAATGTACGCATTAAAAAGAATCTCCATCCCAGAGGTTCACATGGACTATTTGTCCCTGACTGATGGTAGTCTTCCAAGTCAATGTCTATTCAGCTATGATTACATACTATAAGTTGACTTGACATCATGTTGTCATTTTGATCTTTTTTTGAGTATGAAGGATAACAAACAATTCTTAAGATTGATGCCACTTGCATCTGATAGAGATTTTGTAGGTTGCTAAGATAAACATTTAAATTACTTAGGATTTTGATTCATGGACTTTTGTTTTATCAGGCAAAAGAACTTGTCTAATCTCAGACCGATGGTCCTAGATGGATCAATGTCAGTTTGGTGTAGTGGAACAGTGTGATAGATTAGAAGTGAAATCAAAGCACAATCTGCCTGGAGCTTGTCAGATATGTTGGAATAGAAATTCTGTTTTAGATATGTATTGAGCTGAATGGCCTCTGAGGTCTTTACCAATTTGAGATTTTATTGAATCTTCTGCCGTTTATTACTTTTGAACTTGAGCAAGTAATTGAAGATTAATAGGCCTCAGTTTCCTGTAAAATGTGGGGACTGAGTGAAAGTGCCTTTAAGGATCCCTTTAACTCTAAGTCCCATGAAGGACTGTATGTAGTGCCTCTTGGATTTAGCCTTTTGATATGCTCTTCATTATTATTATCAACAGCAACAATGAAAATATGTGTCCTACTTAACAGATTTGAGACAACATACAACTGCTTTACAGAAATGATATCCAAAAAGATTTTGAAAGATTATAATGTTGGAATGAATCTAATAAGATAAATTTAATTAGTACAAGTATGAAATCTTAAACAAAGATTAAAAAAAACAACAACTCTAGGCTACAAAATAAACCTTCTGCATTGCTATATATTGCTAACAAAGCCCAACAGCAAGAGATAGAAAGAGAAATCCCAGTTAAAGCTAGGACAGACACTATTAAATATTTGGAGTCAACCTGCCAAAACAAATCCAGGGACTATAGGAACAATTACAAAACACCTTTCACACAAATAAAGTCAGATCTAAGTAACTAGAAAAACATCAGTTGCTCCTGGGTAGGCTGAGCTACTATACTAAAAATGACAATTCTACCTAAAATAATTTACTTATCCAGTGCCATACCAATCAAACTATCAGATAATTATTTTCTAGAGCTAGAAAGAATAATATCAAAATGCATCTGGAAGAATAAAATATCCAGAATATCAAGGGAACTAATGAAAAGAAATGCTAGGAAAAGTGACCTAGTTCTACCAGATCTTAAATTGTATTATAAAGCAGCAATTATCAAAACCACTTGATACTGGCTAAGAAATAGAATAGTAGACCAGTGGAATAGGTTATGTACTCAAGACGCAGTAGTCAATGAATATAGCAATCTACTGTTTGATAAACCTAATGCAACCAATATTAGGAGGGAAGCAGAAAGCTGGAAAATAATTTTTGCAACTAGTGTCTGTGATAAAGGCCTCATTTCTAAAATATATAGAGAACTGAATCAAATGTACAAGAATACAAGTCATTCCCCAATTGATAAATGGTCAAAGGATATGAACAGGCAGTTTTCAGTAGAAGAAATTAAAACTATCTATAGTCCTATGACAAAAAATTCTCTAAATCACTATTCATTAGAGAGATGCAAATCTAAACAACTCTGAGATACCACATCACACCTATTACATTGGCTAACATGTAGAAACAGGATGATGATAAATGTTGGAAAAGATGTGGGAGAGTTGGAACACTAATTCGTTGTTGGTGGAACTGTGAGCTGAACCAACCATTCTGGAGAGCAATTTGGAACTATATCCAAAGGGCTACAAAAATGTGCATACCCTTTGACTCAGTAATATTGCTTCTAGGACTGTGTCCCTAAGAGATCATAAAAATGGGAAAGGGTCCCACTTGTACAAAAATATTTATAGCAGCTCTCTTTGTGGTGGCCAAAAACTTGAGATCAAGAGGATGCCCATCATTTGGGGAATGACTGAATAAATTGTGGTATATAAATGTAACACAATACTATTGTGCTATAAGAAATGATGAGCAAGAAGACTTCAGAGAGGCCTAGAAAGACTTACAAGAACTGATGCCGAGAGAAAGGAGCAGAAATAGGAGAACTTTGTACACAGCAACAACCACAGTGTGCGAGGAATTTTTCTGGTAGACTTAGTACTTCATTGCAATTCAAGGACTTAAATAATTCCCAATGGTCTCATAAGTCAAAATGCCTTCCACATCCAGGCAAAGAACTATGGAATTCAATTACAGAATGAAGCAGATCGTTTTCTTTTGTAGTATGTTTTGGTTTGTTTTATGATTTCTCCCATTCATTTTAATTCTTCTATGCAACAAAACTAAAGTGAAAATGTATTTACTAGGAATGTATGTGTACAACCTGTGTAATACTGTATGCCATCTGAGGGATTGGGGAGGTAGGGGGGAGAGGGAGAGGGAGGAGAAAAATCTAAGACATATGGAAGTGATCGTAGAACACTGAAAACAAACAAACAAACAAAAACTCTACAAGTGAAAGATGGAGAAACATCCAAACAAGGGTTCAGGTTTAAAAGTCCAGCAGATTTTCTGTAAAACAATAGTGTACTTTAGCAAACCTCAACCTAATGTGATCTTTGTTTGGTGGATAGAATGTTATCATTATCTCATTGAACTCTGTGCTGGTTATACCATAATTAGAATATTTTAATCAGTTCTGAGATCCATTTTTAGAAAGGTCATTTACAAGCTTGAAGCCTTCCAAATGAGATTGACTTAGCTCCTGAAGGGAAATGAAAACATATCCTTAAAGTGCTCATTAAAGTAACTGGTGATATTCAACTTGGAAGAAAATAAAACAGACTGGGTGGAGCTTGACATCTATCTTTACATATTTGAAGTTCTTTAACATACATGAGGTTTTAGGCTCATTTTTATTTATCCCAGAGGCTAGAATGAGGAACAGTAAGTGAAAGTTGCTGTACTGGACTGTATCATTCCCTTTCTCAAACACTTTTGTTTTTTGTTTTTTTGGAGGGGAAAAGGCAAAGCAATTGGAGTTAAGTGACTTGGCCAAGGTCACACAGTTAGTAATTGTCAAGTATCTGAGGCTAGATTTGAACTCAAGTACTCCTGACTCCAGGGCCGGTGCTCTATTCACTAGGCCACCTAACTGCCCCTTTCAAACTCCTTAAAAAATAAACCAACCCAAATTGTCAACAGTTGTGACTCTACTTCCTATCTTCTCATTCTACCTCAACTTTTTCCAGTCTGGCTTCTGACCACATTGCTTAACTAGAATTACTTTCCTAAATGTTTTCAATAATCTCTTAATTGACACATATGTTCATCTGTTTTTAATCTGCATTGACCTCTCTCTGCATCTGACTCCCTATTCTCTATGCTGGCTCATTATCCATATCATTCCCTCTAACTATGAATATGTTCCAGATAATAGAATCTCTTTTCTTCTGTCTCTATATTCTCTGTCTTGGTGGCTTCATCAATTCCCATGGGTTTAACTATAACTAGTTCCCAGTTAGTAGGAATGATGAATCCTTCCAAAGGGTCACATCAATCAAATTCAGAATATATATTTCCATTGGACAGAGATCACTTACCACATTTTAAATAAGTACAACTTCAAATCGTGTATATTTGGCTGCATCTCTATGGGAATGAATCTCAGATCTACATACCAGTCCTAGTCTCTCTCCTGAGCTCCACATCCTCAAATTTTATTATTCATTTCAAATTGGTTGTCTAGAGATATTTCAAAATGAACATGCTCCAGATAATTTATTCTATTTCCTCCTAAATGACTATTCTTCAGTCTACCAGATTATTAACCTTAGCATTGTCCTCAACTTCTCATTATCCCTTACAAACAAATCTAATCTTTTGCCTAATCTTGCTTTTTTCCCTCTGCAGTAACTAGTTGTCTGACCCATTTTTGCTATTCACATCCACTTTGGTTCCTTAGAATGCTTGTTAATTCATGGCATAGCTCTGCAGCTAGTTTCCCCATGTCTTACCTGATCTTGAAATTATTGTTGCTCTCTAAATCTTTAAATTACTTTCTATTATTTATAACCTCTTTTATATATACTTATTTGCATGTATATTGCGTCCTGATCCCCTTAAGAATGTAAGTTTCTTGAGGGCAGTTTTGTTCTTTTTTGTATTCGTTGAGACCTAACACAGTGCTTTACAGGCATTAATAGATATTCATTGAACTGAACTGAAATGAGCATTCTAAGAACAAAATCAAGGAAGGAAGGAAGGAAGGAAGGAAGGAAGGAAGGAAGGAAGGAAGGAAGGAAGGAAGGAAGGAAGGAAGGAAGGAAGGAAGGAAGGAAGGAAGGAAGGAAGGAAGGAAGGAAGGAAGGAAGGAAGGAAGGAAGGAAGGAAGGAAGGAAGGAAGGAAGGAAGGAAGGAAGAAAAAGAGAGAAAGGAAGAAAGCGAGAAAGGAAGAAAGAATGAATGATTGAGAAAGCATCTGGTAAATACTTTCTATCTTCCAATCACTCTACCAAATGCTAAGGATACCAATAAAAGCATGAGACATTTTCAGCTCTCAAGGAGCTTGTACTCGGGTGAGCAAATATATAAAAGAATTTTAGCAGCAAAGTGAATAGAAAGGCAAGAAATTCCTAATGTTTCAGTGGCAGGGAAGATGACAGCCCAAGGTTTTTAGGTTGTATCAGGAGGCTAAATAACAAAGATGGAGTCTAGAGAGCAAAGACCAGAGAGAGGTTATGTCTGGTAGCCTTCATATCATTGAAAAGAATAGAGTTGGGAAGCTCAAATTTCAGCCAAGTGGTGTGAGCAGTCAAGTAGGCAGATGGGTTTTGAGAAGCCTGTAGCTAGGGAAAGACATGAAGTGAAAGGAAGTGGGAGAAAGCACACTGGTGACATGTTTTTGCAATGCACAATGAGCCCTCCCAATGGGTTCAATTTTTTGGAAAGAGCAAAGGGAAGATAAAACGGGATGGGGAGAGAGGACACCTGGTAGTTAGGGTCTTTCTTGGCAGGTCTAATTAAGGAAATGAGACATAAAAGGAGATCACAAGCAGTTGGATGACAACATTGATTAATAGCATATAATGGATCCTTGGCCCCTTAGGATTGTTATTATTATATAAAGCAGTTATTTTGTATATATGTCTTATAAATGATGTTTTAAAGTTATTATCTAATGGTATTTTTGTCAAAATCCAAACTCCAAATGAACTGGAGAAATAAAAATATAAGAGCAGAAATAAAATGAAGGAAATCTGTTTTATTATTAATGCTGTGCCTTTACAGAATAGTAAGCACTGTCTTGATCTCATATGTAGATAAGTAGAATTCTGAATATAGATGGATATGCAGCCGAGAGAAAATTGGATGGTAAACACAGCATTAAGAAAAATATTAAAAAAATTAAAAGCCATTAGGAACTTCAAGGGCAAATTTAAAAAGGAATTTAGAATAAATTGTATTTAGCCATGAAATACTTAATCAGTAAAATGAATCAATAATATTAAAAAAAACACCTTGTCCTAATACTTCTTAGGGAATAACTTATTATGATGTGTTGTTATTTTGTTGATGCAGTTAAATAGATGTGTTTCAAATGTGAGAAAAAAGGCAGATGGAAAAATGAGTTAAATTTTGGATTAGAGGTAATATATTCAGAGAATGATTTTTTTTTTTTTTACAAATACTGTTATTGCTCCAGAAAAAAAGAAAGATTTATAACAGCCCTAGAATAGAATTATGCAGATCCATCAATAGTACATTATCAGTAGAGGATATTTTTTCAACATTGCATGGAAGATTACAGAAAGGACATGAGGAAAGTTAAAGAAGAAAATATTCTGAAGAATAACAGGAGTAGATTTATATGGTGTCTCCCAAAGAAGCCATATCTTTGAAGTGCCTTTAAAAAAGAGAGATAGCAAGTGAACTCTAAGGTTTTCATATGCATTTAAAATAAGGGAATTAAGGGTCCTGGATTAGAATAATATCTGAGGGGAGAGCAATCTCTGTAACATCAGGAAGGGCAAACACAGACAAGTAAGTGCAGATTTATGGGTGATGCATTGTAGATACTGTATGATATTATGCAAAACTGGGATTGGAAATGGAGTTTTCAGGGATATTCAAGGTAAACATAGACATCTTGTATGATGTTCAGTCTCCTGGATAATAGGAAACCAACATAGTGTCAACAAAATAGAAAACTAAATCAGTTTCTTGGAGCAGATGGAGACAATTATTAGGAACATGTGCCTCAAAGTAGCAATGGCTCCAGTTATTTTGTTTGGAAACACATTTAGGCTGCGCCTACTCAGTTTTGATACCTAGTTCTCATTCAGTTCAGGATTTGTGTATGACAGTGTGGTAGCAGTGGTAGTGGTGGAGTAGTGGTGGTGGGTCAATCTAGAGAACAACAGCATAGCTAGCCAGTGTAACATATATGTGTGTGTATATGCATATACAGTGCATATGCATTTGTGCATACATGCAATCTACATATATGCACAAGTGTATGTGCATATATGTGTGCAATACATATATACACTCCTACATCTACATGAAAACATGCATATGCTATACACATGTATGTATATATTTGTATACATGCATGTACACATGTATCTGTATATGTGTATGCATATGCACATACCTGCATCGATATGCATATATAAATCTACACATGTATGAAACAGAGAGAGAGAGAAGCTAAGATTTTTACTAAGCTCTCACTCTGTGCTGGGCAATTTACCAAGCAAGAGGCTTTGACCTTCGGGAGCTTGCTTACCTTTTAGTATGGAGAATCAACACATAAAAAGAAACTGAAAATAGGGGCAGGGAGAGGAAAGAGAGAAATAAAGTTACTCATGAAGGTCATAGTAGTGAAAGTCTAGTGAGTATATACAGACTGAAGAGAAATAAATACGTGGTTGCCCTGGGCATTCTCTGGAAAATGAAGACTTTGGTAGGGAGCAGACAACCAGAGGACAGTGCATAGGGGCTGAGGGTACTTTCAATGTGAGAAGTAGTTCAAGAATACAGTAACCTGCCAGGGTGAAGAAATTTCCACAGCATGATAGAAAATATCCCATAGAGAGCCAGTACAGCCTGGAGAAGACTGAAGACATAAATCATATTTTCTACTTGCCTTGTGTATATGTCTTGATCCCCTCAGGAATAGGACAAGTTCCTTAAGAGACTCATGCACTGTATATTTTTGGTATTTTCCATAGCATTGAAAATTATCATAGCATGACGATCATTGGTTAAAACCAGAAGAAACATTAGATGGCTATTTAGCTCACCACTCTCATGGTCAACATGAGAAATCAAAAGCCGGAGTTGTAAAACTTGCCCAAGGTTATTCAGGTAGTAAGAGGCAGATATCTACATATGAAGTCATCTATGTATCTTTCTCTCCTTAGATTTAAAAGCTTTGAACTCTGCTGAAAGGAAAAAAAAACTATCTAGGAATTAAGGATCAAGGATCATAGATTTAAAGTTGAAGGGGACTTACGTAGTATTCTAAACCCAGCAAGTCCCAACTGAGGAAACTCAGTGATAGAGAGGTTTAGTACACAGGTAGCAAAGTAGCAAATAGCTGGGGGATGTTTGAACTCACTTTCAATGACTGCAAATATAATATTCTTTCCCCATTTCCTCACTATTTCTTGACTACATTTGCAAGAAGATACATAGCACAATTCAGAAATTAGCGGCTGTTCCCTACTGCCAGTATAGGAATCAGTTCTGGTCTTTACAAAATGTCTTCAGCATTTTTAACTGGCATACTCAGATTTTTGCAAGACCAGAGCCTCAGACACAGTTTGACCTCCAACTCTGATGAATTTTTCTGTCTAGAAACACAATCTCCACCAACCACGCATACTTCAATTCTCTTGCTTTATCTGTTGTCAGCCAATTATACTACTTTTTAACATGGTCTCAATAATTACTCTGAGCTTTATAAAATTTTGTCCCTTTTATTATTCCATCAATAAACCTGACTTCATAATAGCTATTGATGCCAGTAAAGTTTAAGTGTTTTATCAGTCTTTCTGTCAATGGCATTCTAATCAGCATGAACACAAAACACAATTTATGCTGACATTTTTATTGCTATTTTATGAACTGTTCCTCCACCTCCACGCAGGGTAGGAAACACACCTCTCACTGTCTGTGTACTCCTTCAATTTCTGTGCAGCATCTGCAAGTGGGATTAAGTAGAGTTCGACAGAAGAGGAAGTAGAATGTTTCACATTTCACTGTAAGTATCTTCAGCCTATAGGTGGACGGACCTTATAATCAGCCAGCTATCCAGGACAATAGCATAGGTGGCATGGATGCCTATTGTATATTTCCATATCTATTCAGATAAAAAGGGAAGGCAGAGAATGAGGTGTGAGAATAGTGTCCATATTGGCACTGCTTAGTGTGGCTACAATATCCCTGAGGAGCGGAAATGTGAAGGGAGAGGCCAAAAAGTGATGAGGCCTTTCCTTCCTCAAAGATAAGGTATTAAAAGAAATGGGAAAGCCAATTATATTGAAGTACAGTTATCAAAATGTCAAAGAAAATAAGTCGATCAACCAAAGAATCCCCTCTCTAAAATATACATCTAGTTTTGTAAGAACACAGGTTCAATATGAAGAATGTAGTAACTTCATTCTTTCCGTTCTGTCCCTCCAAAAGAAGGTAGAGCCCAATTTTATTCAAATTAATGCAACATTCTCAAAGTATCATATTATCTAAAATATCACAAAATATGACAGTCATGCCCATTTAAAAAAAATTAGAACATGGAAGACATTTCAAAAGCAATTGTTGTATGTTTTTGAAGGTGCCGACAGAGTTTTGCCATGGTAAAGTTTCAGTCTTCTGTTTTCATTTCTATTAAGAATGTCAATATTAACGTAACTCAGTTTCTGTACTAATAGGCCCATGTCTTAGTCTCTGGACAAGATTTTTAAATTTAGAATGAAGTAAATTTATGTTATAGATGTTCTTAAAAAAGGGTTTTAGTATTTTCTGTCCCTTTGCCGCAGATGCTGTCCCTCTCCTATCGAATCTTTATTCTTTCTTTCTCTATAATAATAATGATTCTCTTTATCTCTTTATTTCCCCTTATCTTTACAGTGCCATTACCCTCAGGTTTATGTATATAAGGAGTTAAATAACTTTCCAACAATTCTCAAAATAATGATATTAACTATAACAGATGTAACAGCTAACATTTATATAGTACATTAAAGTTTTCAATGTACTTTACATGTGTTAACTCATTTGATCCTCACAAAAACTCTGGGAGGTAAGTGCTATTACTGTAGCCATTAAAAACATTGGGGAAACTGAGACTGAGATAATAAAGGAACTTGTCCAAATAAGGTTAAATAAAAGTATATGGGGAAGGACTACAACTCATGGTTTTCCTGTCTTGGTTTCATGCTCTACATCCAGTGTATTATTTGGTTACCTATTGCCTATTGCAGCTCTCTCTCTCTCTCTCTCTCTCTCTCTCTCTCTCTCCTTTACATCTCACTTTTATATGTGCACACACACATAATACACACACTATATTTATATCCCTATTAAATCTATTCCTTTTGAACAATCCTTCCAGTGTCATATTCCAAACGTGTCTCATTATCTTACTCTACCAGATTTCTAAATTCTTGAATTCATATTTTCCTATATTTATTAAAATTGTAGATTATTTGGTTTCTTACCCACATATCATGGAAACTGATAAATATATATTTTGAGCCTAAAAGTATTGGTTTGTGCTTGTTTATTTCTGAAGAAGGAATGGGATGACAGAGTCCATCACACATTATGGTTTTTAGTCCATGATACCTGTTATTCTCAGTAGTACCAACATTCAGATTTATAATTTTGTGTAGATATCACCTTCCCTTCTCCTCAAATTCTGGTTTAAATAAAGTCTTGATCAGTGAGTGTCCTGCCAAGCACATCCTTCCCTATCTGCACGATATCTACTTTGTCTATTGTTCAGAACTCATCTTGTTGACATTAGAAGCTATTTCCCACCCAGAAAGCTAAAATCTGTTCTTTAATACCATCTGAATATCTAGTTATTAGCTTCTCATATTTTGCCTTTTTATCCCCAAAGTCACAATCTTCAAATTGAAGATATGAAAAATCCCATTTGTGTCCCGCACCCTTCAATTTTCCCCTCAGTTATCATATCTTACTTTCTTGACCGAGGTCCAGGGACCATTTAAAACTAAATATCCTTTTCTCATTAGTCAAGTAACATTTATTAAGCACCTATGTGCCAATCACTGTGGTCAGCACTGGACATAAAATGAAAAACAAAAATATTGGCAAAAACGGCCCGTGCTCCCAAAGAGTTCACAGTCTAATGGAGATGTCACCATGCAAAGAACCATATACAAAAGATATATATCCATATCCATACACACACACACACACACATACACACACACACACATACACACATGCATTGTACTGTCAGAGGTAAGTCAGTCAGATTAAGGGGGAATCGGAAAAGCTTCTAGAAGGTGAACCTTTAGATAAGACTTGAAGATGGAAAGATGGGAGGAGGTAAAGCATTCCAGGAATGGGAGACAGTCAGTGAAAATGTTCACAATTGGAAGACAGTGTGTTGTTTGAGAAACAGAAGGATGTCAATGTCACAGGAGCAAAGAATGGCAAGAAGTGAAGTATCAGAAGACTGAAAAAAATATGAAAGGGGCAAGCTGTGAGAGGCTTTAAAAACCAAATCAAGGATTTTATATATGATCCTGGAAGTAATAGGGAGCTACTAGAGTTTATTAAATGGAAGGAGTGTATGTGATATGGTCAGATCTGTATTTTATCAAGATTAATTTGACAACTGAAAGGAGGATGGATTGGAATGGAGACTTAAGGCTAGGAGACGAGCCTGCAGGCAATATTGCAACAGTCTAGGAGTAAAATAGCGAGGTACCAAATTAGGGTAATTGGAATGTCAGAGGAGAAAAGAGGGAGTATATGAGAGACCTTATAAAGGTAGAAATGGGAGGATTGTGCAGCTAATTGAATTTTGGGGGCAGGAGTGAAGGATCAAGGATGACACTTAGGTTGTGAGCCTGAGTAAATAGGGAGATAGGGGCATCCTTGAGAGTTTCAGAGGAATTAGGAAGAGGGGTGATAAAGTTCAGTTCTGACATTTTGAGTTTAAGTTACTCATTGGAACCAGGGTGGGGTGTTTTGTAAAATTAACTAATGTAATTAAAGGACTCAAAATAAATCAAATAGAAGTTATAAGATATCTTGTAGTATAAGATGTCATAAACAATATCTTATCCTTCTAGCCATAGATGGTCTTGGCTGACATAGATTGTAGATGTAGCACCCTTCTGGGGCTACTTCAGTTTTTGCATTGGATTTTCCAGAGAGCGACTGACTACTCTCACGAGTCTGGGGGTAATGCTGTGAGGCCATCTTTTTGTTAAAAATTTTTATTCTCAACTTAAGAAATAAAGCAAGCATTTCCATAACAAAGTAAAATAGAAAAAAAAAGGTTTGCACATGAAACTACAAATCTGTTGTATATAACCTGCTTTTTCTTTTAAATATATAATAAAGTTATAATGTAAATTTCATTTTCCCCTACTTCCTGCTACCCTTATACTAGAGAAGGCTACTTTTAGACACAAATATGTGTGTATATGTAATTTCATTCTATTTATACTTATATTCATTAGTTCTTTCTCTGAATGCAGATACCATCTTCCTTCATAGGTCCTTTGTAGTTAATTTGGGTATATATCATAGTCAAAATAACTTTGTCCCTGAAATTTGTTCTTAAAACAATATTGCTATTACCGCGTACTCAGTTCTGCTTGTTTCACTTTTCATTATTTCATGCAAGTCTTTCCATGTTTTTCCAAAATGATCAAGCTCATCATTTCTTATAGTAAAGTAATGTTCTCTCACAATCATATACTACAACTTGTTTAGCCATTCCCCAATTGATGGGTATCCCAGCAACTTCCAGTTCTTTGCCACTACATCTTTGTGATAAAATATATAAATATTTTAGAACATATAGTTTCTCTTTGTTTTTTCCTAATCATTTTGGGAAAGGGACCTAATAGTAGTATTGCTAAGTCAAAAGGCATAGTCACTTTTGTAACCATAATTCTAAATTACTTTCCAAGATGGCTGGGCCAGTTCACAGTTTCTCCAATAGTGAATGTTCCAATTTTTCCACATCTCCTCCATTTGTTGCTTTCCTTTTCTACCATTTTAGCCATTCTGATAGGTGTAAAATGATATCTCAAGGCTGTTTTCATTTGCATTTCTCTAACCAATGACTTCGAGCATTTTTCCCACTATGAATAATTTTGATTTCTTCATCAGAAAACTACTTGCTCATATCTGTTGATCATTTTTCAACTGTAAAATGACTTGTATTCTTATAGATTTTACAAAGTTTTTTTATATATTTGAGATATGAGATCTTTATCTGAGAAACTGTCTATAAAATTTTTCTTCAATTTTCTCTTTTCCTTCTGATCTTAGCTACATTATTTTTATTTATATACATTTTAAATTTAATATGATAGAAATTATTCATTTTATACCTTACCGGGCTCTCTACGTCTTGTTTATTCATAAATTCTTCACCTGTCCATAAGTATGATAAGTAATATGTACCATGTTCTACAAATTTATTGAAAATCTCTCTGCTTATATCTAGGTCATGCATTCACTTTTACCTTATCTGGGTAAATGATGTAAAATATTTTTCTGTGCTCGATTTCTATCATTCTGCTTCCGTTTCCCCATCACTTTCACCAAATAATGAATTCTTATACCCAAAACTTAAGTCTTCAGACTTGTCAAATATAGACAAAAAGGATAGCTGTGGGGCTATGTAAAAATATAATACATAAACCCCCATAAGTGTGATTCACAGTAACAGTGCATCAGTAGATTTAATTATCTTTTAGCAAAGGCATTTACTAAGATAGTAAGTAAAAAGACTGAAATAAAACATTTCCCCTGAAACCCTGGAGCTTATACCTCCACAGAAATAAACAGCTTTATAGGAAGAAGTGTTTCAAACTTCTAGAGTACAATAGTAATCAGGTATATATGTTGTTGTGTTTATCCTTCATTGGTGAAGAAGACCATGCCATCACAGAAATAATGACATGACTTGCACTTGACTTTGTTTTGAGTGAGGGAGGGCTGTGCAGGTCACCAGCCTCACTTCTCCTGCAGAGCCATCTGAACCCAGTGACCAGATATTCGTCAGGATGACTGGAGATGGCCCAGGATGTGCCAGGAGATTTTGGCTCCTTTAGGCCAAGGTCTATTCAAGTATTCACTTAGGGTGAGGTTAGGCCCATTCATTGAATAGGCCTGTTTAAGAAGTAGCCAGGGAGTGGACCCTTTAATGAGCCAAAGGAAAATGAAGACATCAGGCTGGGAGAGAAACAGTCACAGTTATATTGACAATCATTGTGAAGGCAGAAGGGTCCAGAAGACAGCCCTTACTTAGGCAGCTGCCTAGTTTGGGAAAGGGAAGGGAAGAGAAGGGAAGGGGAAGGGGAAGAAAAAGGGGAAGGGAAATGTGCAGGATACACCGTATAGCAAAGTTATTTAAAACAAACACCACCAACAACAAATCTGCTGGCACTCTATTCCAGAGCTAGCACTTCTTTGCTGGGAGGGGCTGGGAGTCTTGAAGCTTCTTTTTCTCTCATGTGACCATCTTTCATATGCATTTGTTTTCAGAGTCCTTCTTGACTCCTTGCTGAATTCTCTGCCTGCTACTGGGGCCCAAAAGCTACAGATGACATGGCCACGGTGAGGAGGGTAGAGGAATGAATGAAGGAAATTGAAGCTTCTCCTTAGTCTCCAACACTGATTCCCTGTCAGGGGTCCCTACCCACCCACCCCTCTCATCCTCTTAAGACTTTAGCTCTACAATGAACTCCAAATTGGAATTATTCCACTGTAGATTGGAATTATTCCACTATTCCACAAACTAATGAGCTAGCTCACTGTTTTCATACATAAATAGGCACAAAGGGAAAGATTGATTGTATTCTTGACCCAGTTAGAAAGGAGTCATACTTAATAAAGTGATCCTGGTGTTAACTAGTCTTATTTAGACATTTCGACTAAAGTACGTGTGATGACATTGCTGTGGGGCTGAGGGTACTTCCCTAGCATCTACTGCTGATTGATTAATTGCTTCAGTTAGAATGGCTGGGCCTTCTATCATTACACTCACTGAAGTGAGCGCTTCACAGCCTTCTCCAACCATAAATAGGAAATTTCCACTCTACTTCTGTTTTTTCTTCAATACTATATATCTCAATAACTCAAAGCAAAAAGAAAATATATATGTATGTATATGTGTGTTTTGGGTTTTGTGTGTGTGTGTGTGTGTGTGTGTGTGTGTGTGTGTGTGTATACATGTAAGGGATAACCAATGGATTATCACAAGAAAGAGACCAACATACTTTTCTATTTTTGCTATTCAATTGTTTCAATTGTATCTGACTCTTCATGACCACACTTGGGGTTTTCTTGACAAAGATACTGGAGTAGTTCTCTATGTCTTTCTCTAGCTCACTTTTACAGAAGAGGAACGGAGGCAAACAAGGTTAAGTGACTTGCCCAGAGTCACACAGCTAGTAAGTATCTAAGGTTAGACTTGGACTCAGGAAGGTTAGTCTTCCTGACTTCAGGCCAGGCACTGTGCTACCAAGATGTCCCTTTTAAGTATACTTTTTGCCTGTTTGTAAAATAATAGTTCAACATATAGAAGATACATAAGAATCCTTTTTTCAACCCTCTGGTAATGTCCAAATGAACACATAGAAAAGAGACTCTAAGTCCCTCAATTTCAGAAAGAGAAATTGAGCAACCTATAAATGAATACTGAATAGGGGAAAAACCCCCTCATATGACATACATCTATTATTAGTAGTATTATCATTTTTACTACTACCAATAATAACAAAAGTTAGCATTTGCATAGTACCTAATATATGCCATGAACTTTAGAAATATTACCTCATTTGGTCCTTAGGATAGCCCCGGGTGATAGGTGGTATTATTAATCCCATTTCACAGTTGAGAACATCTCTCTTCCATAATTGTTGTGAAAATAAAATGAGATCATATGTATCATTCAGTTTATATACCTTAAAGTACTATAAAGTACTATTATCTACTATTATCATATCACTTTATACTTTTATACCATATTTACTATTATACTATTATCATGTCATATTATCATATCATTTTGCATCATTATTCCTTAATATCAAATTAATTAAATAGAGAAATAAAATCTAAATAGATACCTTTGTGAGATAAATATAGTTTTTGTTTCCCAACCAGAATAAAACAAATTAATACAACATAGAAAGACAAACACGTATAGACCAATCTCACTAATGGATTATGATGCAATTTTAAAAATTCCTGGAAAGATATTAAAGTTATATAACATTAATTATCACAATAATGATAATTATTATTAGTAGTATTATAGCAAATATTTCCATTGGACTTTAAGGTGTATAAAGTTGTATTACCAAGGCAATATTCATAGCACTGATGATGGCTATGAATATGCCAGCATAGTTCTGAATTGCAAAGTATAACAGACTGTCCTTATGGAAGGCAGAAGAAAAACATTTATTCAGACACCAGAAAGCAAAATCTGTCATTGTAACCAAGAAATCTATACACAACAACAGTGCAGAGGGCATCACCATCCCCAAGCTTTCCCCCTGCTAGCACCTTCCCACAAATTAGCTCCCTTAATGAAGTCACAACCAAGTTCTCCCACTCATGCTAGTTTCTGCCTTTCCCAGCTCTGACTACTCTCTAACCAACTTCCTCTCAGCTCCCCTCCACCCTTTCTGTTCCCCCTGTTCAGCACATGACTTAGGATTCCCTGTGATTTAAGTAGGTCTCATGGGCCTATTAATGAATGGGAAAGATCTTCCCATTTAAATTACCATTACAAAAGTTCATGATATGTATTATCTAATTTTATCTTCACAACAATCATGGGAGGGAGAGGTTATTATTATTCACACTATACAGTTGAGGAAACTGAGGCAGACAGAGATTAATGATTTGTTCTGAGTGACAGAGCTAGTAAGTGTCTGATGCTGGATTTGAACTCAGATATTCTTGATTCCAAACCCCACTCTTTATTGATTGTATACGGTAGCATATATTTTCAAAATATATTTAAAAATCATTATTACCATGTTGGATATATTCTGAGAATGTATGATTCAATATTAGGAAACTAATCAGTAAAAAGACATGATTATATCAATTGATATTAAGAATACTTTCCATAAAATGGCATTTCTCATCTCTGGAAAACTTCTAACAAACACAGAATTTGGAACAAGCTTTCTCTTATGTCAAAGCATCATTAAATCTCAGTATCAACTTATCAAAGTTCCTCTATTCTAGTAGCTCTTTGATTCTATATCATGTGCAGCAGATGCTTATACAGCCTTTACTTGAAGGTCTCTTGTGAGGAGAGCTCCTCCACATCTTAATGCACCCCTTCACTCTGGGAGAACCCTCCTTTCTCTTCCCCTTCCACTATATTAGGCACAAACTATCCCTTTAGACCAGTAAGTCATTGTTTATCATTCTACTTTCTATAGCCCAAATCATAGTCTATTCTTTCTTCCATCTGAAAATTCTTTGAATACTTCAAGTTCACTATTGTATTTTCCACATACTTTCTTTTGTCCTGTATAAATATTAACAATTAATTCAACCAACTGTATGTAGCATAGATTTCATACCTTTCACCATACTGGTTTCTCATGTATCTTACCTAGGGTTGAACGCAATATTCCATATGTTGTTGACCAGGAAAAAAGCAAAAAAATAATCATATGATTATCAACTTCTCCATTCTTGATAACATACCACACCTTCTTTTCCCAATTGTAGTTAAAGGTAGCCTTAGCTACTTTTGCTGCCATATCATAAGATTGGCATATTTGGCTTCTAATTCAATAAAATCCCAAGACTAATCTTTTTTCTTTAGAGAACTGATTTCAAATCATGCCTCCCTCCCCCTTTCTTTCCCTGTGACATTAATGATTCAAACCTAAGTGTGAGTTTTTACATTTCTCCCATTTAAATTTCATTTTATTCAATATATTTGTCAGGTGAAGCTTTGAATTAGTTCAACCACTCTGTAGAATTATGTAAGAAAAGTTACTCAGTTGTTCCTCCTCTCTGACCCAGTGATCCCATTACTGATTTTATATCCTTAAATAAGTTATTAATAACAAAAGAGTTATAGGCATAGAAATAGTAGCATCAGAGTGCCAGACACATAGTAAGTGCAAAGCAAATGCTTTATCTACTTCCCTCTAGGTAATATTAAGAGAAACAAACTAAATAGCCATCAGCTGGGAAAAGATGGCTAAATTGTTTTATAGGAATGTAATTAGTGGGGGAACTAATTCATTACCTAATCTCAGTGCCCCAGGCAACTTTCTGAAATTATTACTTAATAAAACGAAGCTGATCTGAAGTTCTTCACTAAAAGATCTCTATACTGAGGAAATCATAGGCTCAGTTAATAAATATCACAATAATAATGATGATGATAATGATGTAAGGAGCAAAAGAATTCAAGGAAATGAGATTTGTAGAAGATAAGATAGGTCCGAATTCACAATGCACAGCTAAAGTACAAATAAGGACAACACTAAAGTGCAACTAAGCTTAACTCAAATGAAGTGGTGTTGCTACCAAGTTATTAAAGATGATTCACATATCCTTCTATCCTTTTAACCAGCAACCTTCAAAATGAGAAACTGACATGTACTATCAATCTCAATCACTTGTTTTGGCAGTTCTGCTTAATAATTTTCAAATATTTATTTTGGAGGGAATTTATGTACTTACTTGACCCCAACCTAAGTTTACTGTCTTTATTCATATTTTTTGCCTCTAAAATTCTACGCTGAAACTAAACTGAACTTCTAGCTATTCCAAAATCTCATCCTCCAGTCTCCCACTTCTCTGCATTTGCCCATGCTTTCCACCATTTCTGTAATAAATTTATTCTTTTTCCGCCTAGTAGTAAATATTTTCCTTCAAGAGCTACATATAATACCAACTTATTCTGGAAATCTTTCCCTAACTCCCCCCCCCTTCCTCTGACACATTCGAAATTTCAAATACATAGCAGAAATTATTACTATATAAATTACTTAGATTTTAGCAAATATTTGACTAAATTTCTCATGCTATCCATTTGGCTAAGCTGAATGAATTTGTGCTCAGTGACAGTAAGGACTGACTGAATTCATACTTGGCTAAATGATTGCAACCAATGGATAGTAATTAATGACTCAGCATCAGTTTAGAAAGAATAACCCACTGATTAGTTTCAGCAAAGGCACAGATGAAATGTGTACCAGTTTTGCAGAGGACACAAATATAAAAGGAATAGCTAGTATATTGAAGGAAGTGCTTCTTCAGGCCAGCAGGTATCCTTTGTTCCTTTCCCAGCTCTCCTTCTGACACTTGTTTTCACCACCATGACTCAGCTGCCTTCCCTCCATAGAATATCCTTTCTTCCTGCAAACCCATTTTCTCATTGATGAGATCCTTTTAGATGCCGAATTTTGAGGAAAAATCCCAGGCCAACCATCCCTTCATTTTTTTTTTACTTGTCTCTGCTTTTGAATCTCTAGAAGTCAAGACAGTGCCCCATGTGGGTACCCACCTCCCACTGTTCCTTGCTTTAGTGTTTCTTTTGTGTTTCTTTTGATGTTCTTTCTTCCCTTGGAATAAAAATGCATTGAGGATAGTGGGCATCTTTTTCATGCATTTGTATCCTCATTGATTGGCACATAGTAAGCACTTAAGAAATTTTTATTGACTGGTAACAATAAGAATCTAAAAGGATATAATAGTTTAGAATATTGGATCGAATCTAGTAAAAGAGAATTTTGTAGAGCTAAATTTAAGGTCACACACAGGTTCCAAAAAAATAAACTTCATAAGGACAAGATAGGAAAGTTGTAGCTAGATAACAATTTGTATGGAAAAGATCAATTTTTTGGAATTACACACTTAATATGAACTAATGTCAGATAACACTAACAAAGTCATTTTTGTTATAATATTTAGGATTAAGGAGGGAAGTGAAAGCCTCACTATACTCTACCTTGATCAAATCACATCTGAACTATTGTATTCAATTCTGGGTACCACATTTAAAAAACAACTGAAAAATTGAACAGTATCCAGAGGAGGGGAGTAAAAATAGTTCAGAACTTGAAACCATGTCATCAGTTAAAGGTACTGAAATATTTGTTCAAAAAAATAGAACATTTATTGGGCAAATGAATAAAAAAGAATCTTTTAAGTACTTACTATTTGTCACACACTGAGATAAATTCTATGATACACATTCAAAAAACTAAGAGAATCCCTGTGCTCAGGGAGCTTATATTCCAATAGGAAGCAATAATACCTCAATCAATGAACATTTATTAAGCACATACTAAGTCCCAAGTACTGTGCTAAGTACTAGGGATAAATAAATAAAATAAAGGAGGCAAAACACAGTCCCTTCCCTCAAGTAGGTTATATTAAAATGCAAGAGTATAACATATTTACAGAGGTTGAGGGTGGAGAGTGACAGAGGTAGTGGCTTTATCTAAAGGGCAGTTAATTGGCACATTCTATCCACAAAGATAAGTTTTGAGAATAGTTATCCTTTGAGAGGACACAATTTAGTGTCCTGAAATATTTGAAAACCTGTACCCTAGAATGGGCATTTAGATGTTTTTTTTCTTGGTTTCAGAGAATAACAACGAGAAAGGCTGGAAGTTGTAGAGAAGGAGCTTTATGGAAGAAAGTCACCCCATGAACTGCAGTTACACCAAAGCGAAAAGGGTTGCCTCAAAAGGTAGCAAGTTCCTTCCCAATAGAAGTCTTCAAGGAAATGATAGGTATGGAAAATTTTGGTATGATGTAGGAGGGATTCTCTTTTATGTTTATGGTCTCTTTGTTTCCTTCCAACTCTAATTTTGTGAGTATTTGTTTCTGTGAAGTAAGCTCCTTGAGGCCAGGGACTGTATTGCTTTTAAATTTAAACCCCAAGCACTTAGCACAATACTTTGTATATAATAAATGCTTTTCATCAATTCATTAGTTATTCCACTAGCATTTGGTTGAGCTCAAAGAAGAAAAATAATGCCATAAAATAAACAAATTGAACCATAAAAATACTAGAGGGCAGTTAGGTAACACAGTGGTTAGAGCACTGGACCCGGAGTCAGGAAGACTCAAGTTCAAATTCTGCTGCAGACACTTAGTAGTTGTGTGACCCTGGGCAAGTTATTTAACTTTGCCTCAGTTTCGTCATTTTCAAAATAAGTTAGAGAAGAAAATGACAAACCACTCCAGTACTTTTTCCAAGAAAATCCCAAATGAGATTACAAAGAGTTGGGCACTGCTAAAAATAGACTGATTAAAAAATAATAAAATTATATATATATATATATATATATATAGGCATATTCAGATAACAATTATTTTATTTTCAGGGCTCCTTTTATAGTATATTAAATACGACTAACATTTACCCTCCCTTTTCAGTTTCTGGCTTTCTCTTTGCACCTGTGAGTCAGTTGTGCTAATTTGCATAGTGCCTTTGTGATATACATAAGTTACCAGAGGAAACCAAGGGAATTCATAGATCTCTTTGATCGGCTCATTATGCAAGCTCTGAGACTAGTGCCAGATGAAAAAGTTCTCTCTTCAAACCCGTTCTGTTATCCCTTCACAGACTCCTTCATCACTAAACTGCCTTATTTCCCTCCAAGCCTATAAAATGGAAATAATAAACGTTTGTCATCAGTGTCCCCACAATCTGTGTGGTAATATTAATAATGATAATAACCAGTATTTATATTGAACTTTAACATTTGCAAAACACTTTACAAATATCTCTTATTAACCTCGCAATAACCCTGAATGTTATTATTATCAACCCCATATTACAGATAAGAAAACTGAGGCAGCTAGAGGTTAAGTGATTTGTTCAGATCTAATACTCTTGATATACATACTGTACCACCTACCTACCTCTATACAATGAAATGATTGGTTTCTTACAGTACAACTAGATAGATATTCCAAAGTTTGAGCTCAGAAGTAGATTTTATCAATTGTTAAAACATGTGAGCATCTAGGTGTTGTAGTGGATAGGGTGCCAGCTTTGGATTCAGAAAGACCTGAATCCAATTTTGCCTCAGACAGTTGCTTAGTTTTGTGTTTTAGGCAAATCACTTACCTCCACCAGCCTCAGTTTCCTTTTCTATAAAATGGAAGATAACAGTAGCATCTGCCTTAGAGAATTGTGACGATCCAATGAGATGACGTAGGTAAAGGGTTTTGTAAACCTTAAACACTAGATAAACGCTAGCTATTCTTGCTTTAACAAGGTAAACCTTGTTCCAACAGTGTAAGTATTAGGCGGCACCTCTGATGACTTACTATGACAGGTTGTTTATGGGAACTCATTGTCATTCTGCTTTAGATTGAAGGAAGAGGAAAACTGATTTCCCTTGATGGTTCCACTTTTTAAGACTAAACCTGGATAGAATGATAATTGCTGCTGGGGTGAGAGAATATGCAGGTGACTGGAAAAAAAATAAAGGAAGGAAGGAATCATGACAAATAATTGTAATTCGCAAATCTTAGAAGCAGGCCAGCAATGCTATCCTTTGTGTAAACAAGTTATTACACTTTGCATAATGAAACCTTTTGCCAATGCCTAATTAAAACAAGGGATGTTTTTTCAGTCATTTGATCAATTAAAAGGGTTTTATTAAACACTATTTCCATGTACCATACTTAGGGCTAAAATAATCCCTGCCTTCAAGAAGTTTAGGTTCCATCTATTAAAGAAAATATAAATGTTAAAAAAGCATATGCAAGATACAGAGGAAGTGGAAAGTAACTACAGAGGCAAAGGCACTAGCACCTAAATGGTACAGTCCATAGAGCTCTCTGCTTGGTGTCAGGAAGACCTAAGTTCAAATACATCCTCAGATACTTACTAAGCTTATGACCCTCGGCAAGTCATTTGCTCCAGTTTCTTCATTTGTAAAATGCATATAATGATAGCCCCTACTTCCCAGGGTTGTTATGAAGATCAATGAGATAATTGTAAAACACTCAACAGAGTAGGAGGTACATAAGAGTCCTACATAAATTTTAGTTATTATTATTATTATCAGTAACAGCACCCCAGGGAACAGGAAAGTCCTCCTGCAGGAGGCGATATTTGAGCTCATTCTTGAAGAAAGCTAGAGATTATAAGAATCAGAGAAGATTCCAGGTATGGAGAATAGCCCATAAATGTAATTCGGAAATGAAGTGTCATGTGTGAAATTAACAAGTAGGCCAGTATAGATTGTAGAATGTATAGAGGAATAAAATGTAAAAAACAAAACAAAACAAAAAACAACCTGGAAATATAGGAAGCAACTAAGGAATAATCAATTAGGGAGAAGAATTTAAATCCCTACCATAGAAAAATTGAAAAAAATCAAGAAATGTTTAGTTTTGGGACTAGCCTCCACACATTTCAGCATTTTAATGAAAAGTAGATATAACTCATTTCCTTATGTTATTTGTTTTTGCATTTCTAGTACTTAGCAGAGTGCTTAGGACATAGTAACCACCTCATAAATGTTTCATCTAATCTTTGTGTTCTAGAAGTAAGACATGCAGTCTTTGCCTTACACAAGAGATCTCAAAAAAACTCTGCTGCCATTATTCTATATTTTCTACATTTATCTGAGGTTCTTAATGGGGAAGGGAACCCTTCTCCCTTACATTAATTGTGTGACATCTCTGGCTTCTTCTGCTTCCCCAGTCAGAGGCATCCCGGAATGACAATCTGCCTCCACTCCTTCTTACATTCTAAGTTCTAGTCATACTGACCTATTAACTGTTCCCTCTATTTAACATTCCATCTCCCACTTGCCTAAGTAAATGACCCACTATGTTTTAAATGCCCTCACCCTTATACTTTATCTCCTAGATTCCCAGATTTCGTCAAAGCACAGCTCACAACTTATATATGAGGCCTTTCCTGAATACCTCAGTCATTAACATGCTTTTGACATTGATTTGCATTATTTGTATTTCCTTTACATATACTTGTGTAAGCTCTTTGATAGGAAAATTTTTTGTTGTTCTTTGCTTTCATATATACGGCACTGAACAACATGCCTTGCAAACATTAGATAATTAATGCTTGTTTAATTGAAATGTAAAGCACTTTACAACCTAGTTTTCTTGTGTTTTACTACCCTCCATGCATTGTGTAATCCAGCAACAGTAGTCTTCCTTATTTTTAATTATTTATTTTTAGTTTTCAATAATCACTCCCATAAGTTCCAAATTTTCTTCTCCTCTCTCCCTGCCCTTCCTCCTCAAGATGGCATACAATCTTATATGAGCTCTATGGATACATTCCTTTTAAATACATTTTCACATTAGTCATGTTGCATAGAAAAATTATAACCAGTGGAAGAAACCATGAGAAAGAAAAACAAAAGAAAACAAAAAAGAAAATAACTTATTTTACTCTGCATTCTGACTCCATAGTTTTTTCTCTGGCTGTGGACAGCCATTTTTCATCATGAGTCCTTTGGAATTGTTTTAGGTCCCTGCATTGCTGAGAAGGGCTAAGTCTATCAAAATCAGTCATCACACACTGTGGCTGTTTTTGTGAACAATGTTCTACTGGTTCTGCTCACTTCACTCAGCATCAGTTCATATAAGTCTTTCCAAGATTTTCTGAAGTCTGCCTGCTCAGTATTTCTTATAACACAATAGTATTCCATTACATTCCTATACAAGTTGTTCAGTCATTCTCCAATTGATACGCATCCCTTCAATTTCCAGTTCTTGGTCACCACAAAAAGAGCTGCTATAAATATTTTCATACACTTTGGTCCTTTTCCCATTTTTATGACCTCTCTGGGATACAGCCCTAGAAGTAGTATTGCTGGGTCAAAGGACTAGTCTTCTTTCCATTCCTCACAGGTGGTTAGATTCTAGTTTCTGAATCCTTGTCTTTTTACCAGCTGTTCTCTGAATCTGATGGACACATCTTCCCCTTTACCTCCTGGCTTCCTAGTTTCTCTCAAGACTTGGCTCAAATCTTACCTTTTTCAGGTAGCCTTTCAAGTTCCCCCTCCCAACCCCCACCATCAGTACCTTCCCTCTGAGATTACCTTCTCATCAGTACTTATCTTTCTGTATGGTTATTGACCTGTTTTCTCTTCCATTAGAAGGAGAGCTCCTTGAGGGCAGAGACAGTAATATTGTTTTTCTTGGTATCTCCAGTACTCATCACCACTGGGCAGCTCGGTGGTGATGTGGATGGAGCACTGGACTTGCAATAGGAAGACTCATCTTCATGAGTTCAAATCTGGCCTCACTTACTAGCTGTTTGACCCTGGATAAGTCACTTAATCTTGTTTGCCTCAGTTTCCTCATCTGTAAAATGAGTTGGAGAAGGAAATGGCAAATCACTCCAATATATTTGCCAAGGAAACACCAAAGTGGGGTCACAAAGAGTTAGACATGACTGAACAGCAATACTTATCACTGGTGCTTGGCAGATAACAAGTGATTAGTCAATGCTTCTTGACCTATTGAAATGAATTAATCTGATATTCTCAGAGGTGGAGGGAAAGATCGTCAAGCCTATAACTAGAGTCTGTCCACAGAGTCTATCTTGTCTCCAGTAGTGGATCTTCTCATATGTGGGACAACAAGTCTGCCTCACTTCCAGATTTTCAATTCTAAATCATGCTGCCAATCCCCAGCTCCACCTCCTTCCAGTTTTCCTTTACATGTTATCTTTTCCCACTAGAATGTAAGTTTAAGGTGGTTAGAGACGTTTTTGATTGCATTTAACTCAAAGCTGGGTACATAGTAAGCAGTTAATATGTTATCTATCTATGTGTGTGTGTGTATCTATATATTTAGCAATATAGCTAGATATAAATATACATCTACCTAATAATAAATATAGAGCCTACTATATGCCAGGCACTGTATTAAGTGCTTTACAAATATTATGTCATTTGATCCTCAAAACAAGTTTTGGAGGTAGGTTTTGTGATTATCTCCATTTTACAGTTGGGGAAACTGAGGCAGACAGAAGTTAAATTATTTCCCCAGGGGTATACAGTTAGTTGGTGTCTGAGGTTGGATTTGAACTTGAATCTTCCTGACTTCAGATCCAGTGCTCTACCCAACCCTATTTACAGCAGACCAGGAATTCCCTCTTTAATATCTTTTATAAAAGTAATTGAAGGAGAACTTCATTATCCCCAAACCACTAAGTACAATGATGTCAACGTTGCAAGAAAGTCAGTTTGATCCCCATTACAGAAAGGAGGGGTACTTCTGGTCTGTATAGCAAGTAAGTGGGAAAAATTAGACAAACTATACTGTCCAAGAGGGAGCAGTCTAGCCTCGCATGATGGGATCTTGCTGGTCAGATCTCACACTGAGTAGTGCCCATATAATATCCAGTCTAAAAGCAGTGAAAATTGTTCTTAATCTCCAGTCCTCTTTCCACTCTATTCAAAGGCATTATGCTAGAAACAGACAATATACTCAAATAAACAGTAGCAGTAAACAGAAGCTTCTCAAATCTGCTCTTGCCAATAGGATGTTCATTAAATTTTTCTCTCAATGGGATTTTTAGTTCACCCCTTCTGTTAGTTCTCTTTTCAGGTATCCTACTGTGATAATGTCAGTGGAAGAAAACAAACTTACGTGGCTTTATTGGTCTGCTTGTGGGTGAATTTGGTTCTTTTGGGGAAACCCTCTCTCATATGTACAATGGATGAATCTTTTAAAATGTAGTGTGTGTGTGTGTGTGTGTGTGTGTGTGTGTGTGTATGCATGTGGGGATTGTGAAGGAATGCATTCAGTTCAATAAACATTACACTCTAAGTTCTGGTGATTTTTTAGAATAGACTTATGGTTTTGCTGGTAAAGGGGGCTGTGTTACTCAGTGAGAAAGAGTACGGACTTTGGGGTCAGAAGACCTAGGTTTGAATCCTGGATCTGTCACCTGTATGAAGTTGGGTTATTTTCTCTGGGTCTCATTTTTCTCATCTGTTAAATGGAGATTGAACCAGATGACTTTCAAGGTTCCTTCCAGCTCTAAACATGAATCTATTTTAGATGTTTTTTACTTGTTTAATTAGACATTATTTTCATTAATATTCTTTTTTACTTTTGATTATATTTTTGCTGTACAGAACTTTCTATTTGCCATTTTAATTATTTACTATTTATTCTTTTTTAAATATAGTATATAGCACATGTGAGAAGCAGTATGGCTGGAGGACTGGCTTTTGAATCAGGAAGACCTTAGTGGAACTTTTGGCTTTGACAGGTTACCTGTGGGACCATAATCAAATCACGTAATCTTTCAGTGAGCTCTCTAAGATCCAACTCTCTCAGACTAGAATGAGGGAACCACAGACTTTGAGATTTGGATGACACCTCAACAGCCCAGTTAGTACAACTCATACGCAAAAGAAATTCCCAATCAAATTGCCACACAAATAGTGTTATCCTTCATTTTAAAGAGCATCCATGACATCACTGGGTCATATCTTGACTTGTGTATGAATTGGACTTAAGTGAGTCTGAGTTGCCTAAAGTCATCAACCTCATTTTCTCTTCCAGAGTCATTGGAGTCCAGTGGAAAACACAAGTCAAGATGACTATCAATGTTTTGGGATACAGTGGATGACCTTGGTGTTTTTGATTTCTGTACAAGCTCTAAGTGCTTCACAGTACCTGTTCCTGCAACCTCCAGGGCCTAATCTGCCAGGAGAGGTCTTCACATGCTTGGGGTAGACATCTCCCTAATTTACCAGTGGGTGTGGGGCCTGGCAGTTGCCTTCGTAAGTAGTGATCAGTGTCTAAAAAGGGGAACCCACCCCCTCATTATATAATCCATTTCACTTTTGAACTGCTCTGTTAGGAAGGTTTTTGTTGGGTTTTTTTGTGTTGTGATTTGTTTATCTCCTGCTGACATCAAGCTTAAGTTTGTCTTTGCAACTTCCACCCACTCCTAATTGTGCTTGTGAGGGCCAAACAGAACAACGCTCATTCCACTGTTCAGTATCACCTTTAAATACTTAAAGGCAGTTGTATAATTTCTCCTCCAAGTCTTCTCTTCTCCAGGTCAAAATACTCATCTTCTTCCACTGACCTGGATATGCTATTGTCCTCCTTCAGATATTATTCAGTTCATCAGTCTTTTACAAGTAAATTACAGATTTGAATGCATGGAAGGCATTTGCATATCATGAGGTCACTACACTGAGGAAATCAACCCCCAGTCTAAACTCTCCCCTCTACTCCCTCCACAAAATTTATAAATCAAAAGATTTTTGCGATATATTCAAAAGTTTGGCAGCGGTTGTATACCTTCATTAGTTTTTTTTTTCCTCCCAAGTGAAGTTCCTTGTTATTCTCTCCTGTTTGTTTACTCATGTAGATCCAGGCTTTGTTTAACACTGGCATCTTTTCCCCTTCCAACAGTTACCTTCAATGATACTTTTCCTGTGCCCTCAATATCTAATTTGACATCCTGCTGCCATGGAATGATTTGACATTCCACTTTGAGGACTGATGTTTTCCCTGTCTTTGTTATTGAGCCTACTGCTTAACTGCCATCTCCTTCAAATCCCCCTCTGTGCTTGTCCACATGAGGTTGGCATCACCCAGAGTAGAAGACTAAGAAATTGCTCCCATAATGCTGATGTGTCTGTCTCTGAAACACTGAAGCATCAAAGTATGAACTGATTGAAAGAGACTGGAGCCATTCCCAAGAAAAAGAGAAAGTTATTCCTTTCAACAAAGATGTGTATCGTATCTACCCCCTTTCTCACAATCATTTGGGATTCCCTGCAAAAGGAATGAGCAAGAAGCCAATTCAGCCCATTTGAAGCTTACACTTTCTCCTCCTTCTTACAGGGGGAGTACTGGTAGGGTGTATGAAGATTTGGCATAGGTAAGGTGAGGCAGAGAGGAGGAACAGCTCACCCAGTAGCAGGGCCCCTGGCTGTGCATTTGGCCCATTCACAAGTCAATACACGATAGAAAGCAAAGGCTATTTTATCATTTGCCAATTCTGCCTTTGGACATAACAAATGCTGTTTGAGCTCAACTTCCCTGGGAGGCTTATTGTGGAATCACCCACACTGTGAAATCTGAAAACTCAACGGAAGAAATCATGAAAGGGAATATTTAAGTCTCTTCACAGAGCTTTCATTTCATTCTTAGTTAAGGAACCTTTTTCAGGACTATAGCCTATAGAAAGCTATTGGCACTCCAGGCTATACTCAAGACAGCTAAATGTAGGATTTAAATTTATTTTAAGCATCTATGTAATATTTTTGAAATACACATAGAATTTCTCTTGCTTGCTTTGCATAATTTTTCTATTCAGCAAAGGTATAAAGGAAAAAAAGAGTTGTTGATTCATTTATCCCTCTGCTGTTACAAACCCAGATTGTTAAGGAGGATTCTGTAGTCTCCCTGGGCTTAGATAGAAGATCTGACCTCTGGTGGTACCTAAAGGGATCATTTTATCCTGAAAAGAAGAATGCTGCTGAAACTACCCAGGGAAGTTTTGATGGACAGAAAGGAATTTTCTTTCTTTCTTTTCTTCATCTCAGGCAGTCAAAAGCAAGTATTTGCTCTCTGGAAAATGAGAATATATAAGAATATATTCTTATATATAAGAATATATTATCTGCTAGGCAATAAGTACCCAATGGAACTTCTTGAGAAAAGTAATACTACTAACATGGCTCTTTGAGTTTATTAGTGTGTATATGCATTTCAACAATATAGATCAAAATCTAGACATAACTCAGGTCCATAGCCTCCCTTAAATTTGCTCCAGGTGTCCATTTCAGTGTGCTGAAAGCACTCCTCTCTTTCCCTTGAGATTATGAGACTAACAGAGCAACATAAACTGCCCCTCAATTATCCTTTACTTTTATCACGTGGCCAGCTGATCTTCTTTATCAATAATGTATTTATTTAATGACATGATTTATTCTATTTCTCATTTGTAATTTCTTATAATTCATTGCAACTTGTTTGTGCCAATACCCTTGTCCTCTGGCTAATTCTCAGCTTTCATGTTTTTAGAGGCTGTAGTATTCCCTGGCTACCAACTATAGAAAACTGGAAGTGACACGATGATTTTTAAATAAAGACTACCAGCTACCGCACAAAGCTTGAACTGGTACTAAGGAAACTAGCTAGGAAGCTGTGAGGTGTGTTAGGAGGGAAAGAATAGGAATGATTTCCATATATCAGTTGCTTGGATTTGAGCCTTGAAAGGGAACAAAGCAAGAGCAGAATGTAGTGAAAAATCTGCAGAGTTGAGAGACTGGTGACCTGCTTTGAGTACTCATTTGACCACGCCCTAATCCTTTCTGAGCCTCAGTTTCCTTATCTAAAAAAAGGAGAGTAGTAATAGTTAAACTACCTAACCCTTTGGGTTGTTGTAAGGATTAAAAAAGACAATGAATATAGAGCAAAATGTAACTGCAAAGTACTATATAGATGAGAGATAATATTATTTTGCTCTCTAGATATGTCTAATTTCAGGAACCAGCCCTTAGGCTGACTGCTCATCTTAGAATATAAATACTAGCACTTTGCATTTATGCAGGAAGTCTATTCAGAAGTATGCAAAATGCTTCCCAGCAGATGTCTTGTTTATCCTGACAAGCTCTTTATCATAAAAGAATGAAGGGGTAGATTTGGCCATCTAGGCCATTTCTATATATTCACTTTACTTAACTTACAGTCTCTTTGCTCCCAATCCTCTCGTAGTTGTTGCCCCCAGAGATATAGTACAGTAACTGGGGCATTTTATAATGTAAGAAGTTGACAAATATTTAATAACCACTCAATGTTTGGTGCAAAGGGAGAAAAAATGGGTTGATTTACTTTAAAGCCTCATTCAGTTCCATGGAATGCTAAAAGCCTGTAAGTCCTGCCTTGGTGACCCTAAATAGATCACTTAATCTCAAAATGCCTCAGGTAATTCTCTAAAACAGTATGGGTCTTGACAAGTGCTTATCTGTATAATGTAAAGGGAATGTTCTCATTGGGAGGATAAAATCAGAGACCTGGTTTTTTGTTTTTGTTTTTTTTTTACAAGCATCTAACCCAAAAATCCTTATCCCTTACATAAAAAAATGTATAGGTAGTTGTGTTTAGGATACTGGACTTAGATTCTGGAGGACATGGGTTTACATCCTACCTCTGGCACTTAATCTCCTTGATTAAATACTTAAGTATTCTGAGCCTTGATTTCCTTAAATGGAAATATATATAATAATAGCACCTAACTCACAGAACTATTGCAAATATAAAATGAAATAATGCATGCAAAGTGCTATGTAAATGCTGTTGTTGATCATCATCATCCATTTCTAGGTAGTAAATTTTTCACGAGGTGACCCAAAGGGATAGAATAGAAAATATATGACTTATATGATGATCTTTGTATTTTTTAATCTAGAAGATTAGGAATCTACAAGTTATCATGCACTTATTTAAACATATTCTTAAATATAAAATGCATATTTTCAGTCATAGCTGTTGGGGCAAAATTGCAGATATTTTGCAGATATTTTTTCATCTCAGTTTTCCTAGGACTTGAATAACTTTTCTCATCTCCAGGTATCAGTTCTATGAACAACTCTGTGAGAATAAAAGTATTTCTTTTTAATAAAATGATATTAAAATAAGAACAAAATATTACATTATTGAATACATTTGGGGCTTTTGTAAGATTTGACTCACCTGAACAGGAAATGATACTTTTTATTCAGAATATAAAGATATTGCCCAGTTCAGAATTGTACAGTTCTTGAAGTCACTATGGCAACCCTCACTAAGCAAGTTAAGCTTTGAGTCTGGCTATCTTCCATCATTGCCTGGTATAGATTCCACATCTGCAGGAACCATGTCTGTAAGTCTGGGTTAAGAAATGAACCAACTGAACCTCTTATTGACAATTATTCCCATCTTTTATAGAATTGGTAAATGGCCATGTCTACCCAGACTCCAACTGGAAATCATTTTCAATTGGAAACTTGCAACATTTGCAGTGGAGAGAAACAACCTCTGCTGTCTATTTCTGTCATTTTATTTTTAGTAAAAGTTTTCTTGACTTACTGCCTTTCCACAAGCGTCTATACATGTACCAGGGAGTGATTTAAAGGCTCTTCATTTTATTCCTTTAACATGAAACTGCTGGAGATGACAAGTGGAGCAATTCAGAGATTTGCACTGGATCATAAAAGGTGTTGCCTTTCCTCTATTCCATTACTGCCTCTCTGAATCCCTTAACAGCCCCAAGCATTGCTGCTGTCTGAGTATTAAGAAGATAGTTGTGGAAGTATGATTTCTTTCATGTGTGGATGTGACTAAGGGGACCTACAATCTCTTTCACGAAATTTGTGTGTAGCTTTTTTTTTTAAAGTAAAGATTATAGTCATTGCCACAGAGCCTTCCCTCCAACTTCTCAATTGTTACTAACAGTCTCTTGTCTTTTTTTTTCTTTTTTTCTTTCCAGACATGACTTTCAGCCTCCTGTACAGTATTACTTGGTATTTGATAAATACTTGAACAATGATTGAGAACTACTAGTATGTAAGATAATGAGTAGTTAATAAGAAAATTTTTGTGTCTGATACAGTGGCAGGTTCTCTAGGGATTCAAAACATGGATACTTTTGTCAATAGTTACCTGGTCATTAACATGGCATTTCCCAGAAGAAGAACTAACGTTGCCTTCCTGTTGCCTATTAGCATTTCAAAACTCATTAGCTTGACTTTCAAAGCTCCCCATTATCTGCCTCTAACATCCATATCTCACTTTTCCCTCCCTCCACACTGGTTCCCAGTAGGGATTGTGTGTTCCTGAGGAGTAAATCTGCTTTGTATTCTCTCTTGATCTCTTTACTATATTTTAGGCATTATTACATTTGTGCTTTTATCCCAAATATTGTTTTCATCTAGAATAGGGGTTCATACCTGTGGCCCTTATTCAGATTTTAAAGGAAATTTAGACAGGAAGCAATACATCTTTATTTTCATTAACCCCTTGCTGAAACTTAACATTTTGTTCGATTCTAAAGGTAGGCAAGACTATTTGAAGCATGCCTCCATAGACTTCCCAAGAGGGTTCCTGATAAAAACTGGCCAAGACTTCCAGATATAGAATATCCGTGCCTACTTTTTTCATGTAGTACTGCTTTCTGCTTTTTCTTACAAGGATGTCTTCCTTGAGGGTAAGGGTTATATCTTCCGTTTCCTTTGTATTCATAATGCCTAGAAGAGGAACATACATAAAACAAATTCTTTGTACATACTTAGTGGATAATCTGCTGAATCCTCTTTAAGTCCAGTGTATGACTGAAGCCCTGAGGAGTGCAGGCAAATGCGAAGTAGGAGAGTGCCAGCAAGGGTGCTGAAAAGTGCATATATTACTGAAAAGTAATATTTTTTATGGAAAATTTTACTGAAAAAATGATCTTTAATGAAAAATGAGGATTCACTAAAATTTATATCCTTGCTTTTGTGGCTAAGCTCCATGAAAAGGTCATTCACAATTGATGCCTTCTTTTCCTCTCATTCTGTTCTTAACTCTTTAGAGTCTAGTCTGGTTTCTGTCTTCATCTTTCAACTGAAATTATTCTCTCCACAGTTACTATCATTAAATTGCTAAATTTAATGTTCTTTGCTCAGTCCTCATCCATCTTGATTTCTTTTCATCCTTGTCACTGCCAATCGCACTTTTCTCACAGGAAATATTGTACAAGGGTAAAATCTACAGGCCTTGGAAACACACTGGGCTTGGAGGTGGTAGTGGTGGTGATATTAGGGATCGAGTGAGCAATTGAGGATGCTGCCTAGGTAGTGAGGTTGGAAGAATAGGAGGATGGTGATGTTTCAACAGTGATAGGAGAATTGGAAGTGGGGATGGTTTGAAGAGAAAAGATAATGGACTTAGTTTTGGACAAGGTAGGTTTAAGACATCTATAAGACATATAGTCTGTGATATAATAGATAATTGTAGATGCAAGACTGGAAGGTCAGCAAAGAGATTAGAATGATATAGATTTGTGAGTAATCAGCATAGAGAAGATATTTGACTTCATGAGAGCTGATGTGGTCACCAAGTGAAATAGCATAGAGGGAGAAGTGAAGGGGGACTAGGACAGAGTCCTTTGGGACATCCAAGGTTAGTGAGTAGATCTGCATGAAAATTCAGTAAAGGAGAATGAAGTTTGTCAATACATAGGAGGAGAACCAGGAAATAATGTCAGGAAAACCTAGAGAGAAGGTATTATTAAGGCATGTGAAGGAAAAAGTGATAGTGCAATCCTTGCTGTTCCATGGATATGGCACTACAACTCTTGGCTCTGGACATTTACCCTGTCTATGCCCATGTTTGTAACTGTCTCCATCCTCATCTTCCTTTGCAACATTTGACAGAAGGTTTAAAAACATTTCAGGACATGAATAGAACAGTACTCTCTAGTACTCTTCAGTAAGAGCAAGAGAGGGAAATACAGATGAATCAAGGAATACTCTGAGGAATCAAACATAGCATCATGGCAGAAAATACATATGAAAGCCACTGAAGATGTGAGGAATACAGTCAAAATATTATTTCTGAATTTAGTTGATATGCATAGCAAAAAGCTTGAATATCAATTCTAGTCTTTTAAAGACAGCCTGAAATCAATATGCAAAAGAGAATCCAGAAAATAAAAGTATATTAAAAATTCTAGTTACCTATAATTACCATTTGAAAAACAAAGTGGAATGTCTAAAATACTACATTAGTGGGTCAAATCTAAGATGGCAGAGTAAAAGCAGGACTTCCTTGCTCTCTCCCACAAATCCTTCCAAATCCTTGTAAAAATGACTCTAAAGACTCTAAAGAACCCACAAAATGACAGAGTGAAACAAATTTCCAGACCAAGACAACCTGGAAGGTCAGTAAGAAAGACCTGTTGCACCTGGCTGAGAGAAGAGCACAGTCCATCATGAGACACAGATGGTCCTAGCAAAACCTGAGCAGGCCTCAGAGGACTGAATCACTGATAGCTATGGTAGTTTCCAGACTTCTCAACCCACTAACACCAAAGACAACTGAGAAGGTCAGTAGGAAAAGTCTTTCAGACCTGGGTGGGAGGAGTTTAGTCTGATCCTAGCCCCCAGGTGGTGGCAGTGACCCTGGTGGCAGCTGCAGCTGCTTCTAAAGTTCTTGGCCCAGAGACAGTAGGGAGATCCAGTGACTGCTCAGAAGGGGATTACAGGGATCTCTTTGCTGGTGTTGAGACAGGATTCTCTTGCTTTGCTTTTGCTTCAATCTGGGTTGCAATCCTCAGTGGTGGTCCTGAGGTGAAGAACCTCAGGTGGAGCTTGTGGGGGCTGACGGGAGGGAATCCTCCTCATAATTCCAAGTCAGAAGAGAGTGCTTGAGGTCACTCACAGACCAGAGCACAGACCGGGAGAGGAGGAAACACCTTAGAAGAACTGAAAATTTATAGGTCCCTAGAAGTACTCTTAAAATACCTGTAAAAAATCCCTATAGCTTGGGACATAACACTGTCCACACTGGAAGAATAGCACTACCTTAACAAAGAGCTAAAAATTCAAGTAATTGGCTAGGGAAATGAGCAAGTAGTGGAAAAAATCAGACTATAGAATCTTACTTTGGTGACAGGGAAAATCAAAACACACATGCCTAAAAAGACAGCAAAGCCAAAGCTCCTACATCCAAAACATCCAAGAAAAATATGAAATGTTCTCAGGCCATGGAAGAGCTCAAAAAGGATTGTGAAACTCAAGTAAGAGAAGTAGAAATCAGAATGATGCAAGAAAATCAGGAAAAATGAGTGAATAGCTTGCTAAAGGAGACCCCCAAAATGATGAAAAAAATAACAATTTAAAAATATGATAAAACAAATGGCCAAAGTACAAAAATCAATGAGAACAATGCCTTAAAAACAGAACCTGTCAAACGGAAAAGGAGGTGCAAAAAGATCACTGAAGAAAATAATTCTTTAAAAATTAGAATGGAGCAAAAGGAAACTAATGACTTTCTGAGAAATTAAGAAATTATAAAACAAAACCAAAAGAATAAAAAAAAGAGAAGACACTATGAAATATCTCATTGGAAAAAAAATCTGACCTGAAAAATAGATTCAGGAGAGATAATTTTAAAATTATGGGACTACTTGAAAGCCATATTCAAAAAAAAAGCCTAGAAATCATCTTTCAAGAAATTATCCAGAAAAACTGCCCTGATATTGTAGAAGCAGAGGATAAAATAGAAATTGAAAGAATCCAGTAATCACCACCTGAAAGAGATCCCTAAAAGAAAACTTCTAGGGATATTGTAGCCAAATTCCAGAGTTCAGTCAAGGAGAAAATATTGCATCCAGCCATAAAGAAATAATTTGAGTATGGGGAAATACAATGAGGATACCATAAGATCTAGTATATTCTACATTAAAGGATTGGAGGACTTGGAATATGATTTTCCAGAGAGCAAAGGAACTAAGATTATAACTAAGAATCACCTACCTAGCAAAACTGAGTATAATACTTCAGTGGAAAAAAATAGACATTCAATGAAATAGAGGACTTTCAAACATTCTTGATGAAAAGACTGGAGCTGAATAGAAAATTTGATTTTCAAATACAAGACTCAGGAGAAGCATGAAAAGGCAAACAGGAAAGAGATATCGTAAGGGATTTATTAAAGTTGAACTGTTTACATTCTTACATGGAAAGATGGTATTTATAACTCAGGAGACCTTTCTCAGTATTAGAGCAGTTGGAGGGGAAAAATATACATACACACACAAATATATACATACTATGTTCACATATATATATATGTGTGTGTAGATAGATACAGGTAGATATAGACAGAGGCTTCAAGTTGAGTTGAATACAAAGAGATGATATCTAAGAATAAAATTAAGGCATGAGAAAGGAATGTACTGAGAGAAGGAGAAGGGGAGAGGTAGAATGAGGTAAATTATCTTACATAAAAAAGGCAAGAAAAAGTTTTTACTGTGGAGGGGAAGAAGGAGAAGGTTAGAGGAAATGAGTGAAGCTTACTCTCATTGGATTTGGCTTAAGGAGGGAATAACATACACACTCAATTGCGTATGAAAATCTGTCTTACCCTATAGAAAATTAGGGGGGAAGGGGATAAGAGAGGAGAGGATGATAGAAGTGATGGCAAATGGGAGGAGTGAGTAATCAGAAGCAAACACTTTTGAGGAGGGACAGAGTCAAAGGAGAGAATAGAATAAATGGGGAGTGAGATAGGATGGAGGGAAATATAGTCTTTCACAACATGACTGCTATGAAAGTGTTGTGCATTACTACACACATATGACTTGTATCAAATTGCTTGCCTTCACAATGAGGATTGGTGTGGAGGGAGGAAGGGAGAGAATGCAGAACTTAAGGTTTTTTAAAAAATGCTAAAAATTGTTTTTGCATGTAGCTGAGAAATAAGATATAGAGGCAAAGGGTATAGAAATCTTATCTTGCCCTACAGGAAAATGAAAGGGAAGGGGAGAAGAGGGTGGAGTGTGATAGAAGGGAGGGTATATTGGCTTAAGGGGTAATCAGAATGCATGCCATCTTGGGGTGGGGGAGGGGAGAGATAGGGAGAAAATTTGGAACTCAAAATCTTGTGGAAGGGAATGTTGAAAACTGAAAATAGATTAATAAAAAGTATATTAGGTTGAATACAAAGCAGTGGAGGAAAACAAAATAAACTATTTAACATTCATCAAAATCTTCATTATGGCTTGAGAAGCAAAGCAAAGATATAGAAGCAAGAAACTGTGAATAAAGAGGATTTTGGAGAAGTTCTGATAACATAATTTCAAAAAGACTAATGAAGTGAAAAGAAAAACTGGATCAAATGAGAGAAAGAAGACTTGCGTACTGTCAGTATAATGCATGGAAGACCATTTACATAAAGGATGGTGAGTTAAACTCTAGTTTCTTTGAAAAAGTTGAAAATAGAAATGTCACAAAAGATTCATAATTATTGGCATAAACGCTCTACAGTGGTGCATGAATTACTAACAAAGTTTTTTACCAGCTTCCTCTCAGATGTCAAAAGTGCAAACATCCCTCTTAAGAGAAGGCATCATATTAGCACTTCTACAACTACTACTACTACTATTACTAATGAGAGTACCATTGATCCTTTGGAAGACAGACCAGCTGCATGATTATCTGCTTTGTATACTGCACACACAACTTATTTCACACATGAAGAAATCTGTGTACAGATCCAGAACCACAACAGCATCAGCATCATCCATCATCATCATCAATATCAATAACAACAAAAATTTTTTTAAAATAATTGCAGAGAGGGGTGGAGCCAAGATGGTGGAGTAGAAGGACGCACGTTTACGAGCTCCGAAACCAAAAGCCCATAAAATTAATGTAAAAAGAGTCCCCCATAACTTCTGGGTCAATACAAGCTGTGCAGAAACAGAGTGGAAGAGATTTCCATTCCGGGGAGCCCTGGAGACCCATCCCCAGGGCCCGGCGTGCCCCAGAAAGTGGACCCCACCCCCAGTGCTGCCCTGGCCGCGGCCCCAGAGAAGCTGATCCGAGTAGGCTTCAGAGACGGAAGCTCCGGCAGCCGGGAAAGTCCCTCCGCCCACAGAAGCTACAGGTCAGTGAGAGAGAAGGCTGGGTTGGAGGAGAGGGGAAGCAGGGTGTCTCCGTGACTCGGGCCCCCTCGGGAGGAAGCAGCAGTGGCAGGGACGGGGGCAGGAAGCGGTGGAGGCAGAGGTGTGGGCGGCGGCTGAGGCAGCAGCGGACCGGGACTCGGGAATCCCCCAGCAGCAGGCAGGATCTTCTTTACAGAAGATTCCTGCATAAAACCTGACCGAGCTAAGCCTGGGAGACGACCCTGCCCCCACCCCACTTTGTTACTGAAGGCTTCTGCTTAAAGCCCCCAAGGGAGCTGGGTTTGGGAGGCGGGCCCCCCACCCCGCCCCCACCCACTCCATTCCTGAAAGTCTCTGCATAAAGCCCCTGAGGGATCAGAGTCTGGGAGGCGGCCCGCCCCCACCCCAGCACCTGAACTAAAGCTCACTGATTGACAGCCAGCAGGAGGAAAGACCATTTAAATCTCAGAGGCCAAGCACTAGCTGGGCGGATCCAGGCGGGGGTGGAAAGGAATCTCAGAAGTCAAGTAACTGGCTGGGAAAATGCCTAGAAAAGGGAAGAAAAATAAGACTTTAGAGAGTTTTTTCCAACAAATGCAAATGATCGCGACCTTCGGATCTGATGATGAGGACGTATCCTTGCCATCAGGAAAAGACGTGGAGGGCGGGGCCTCAGTACCCCAGACACCCCAGGGGGGTGGCAGATGGGCTCAGGCCCTGGAAGAGCTCAAAAAGGATTTTGAAAAGCAAGTTAGACAGGTGGAGGAAAAACTGGGAAGAGAAATGTTAGAGATGCAACAAAAGTATGAAAAACAGGTCAATACCTTGGTAAAGGAGACCCCAAAAAATGCTGAGGAAATTAACACCTTGAAAAATAGGCTCACTCAATTGGCAAAGGAGGTTCAAAAAGCCAATGAGGAGAAGAATGCTTTCAAAAGCAGAATGAGCCAAATGGAAAAAGAGGCTCAAAAGCTCACTGAATTTAATAGTTCTCTCAAAATTAGAATGGAACAGATGGAGTCTAATGACTTTCTGAGAAACCAAGAAATCACCAAACAAAACCAAAAGAACGAAAAAATGAAAGGGAATGTGAAATATCTCATGGAAAAAACAACTGACCTGGAAAATAGATCCAGGAGAGACAATTTAAAAATTATGGGACTACCTGAAACTCATGATCAAAAAAAAAGCCTAGAAATCATCTTCCATGAAATTATCACGGAAAACTGCCCTGACATTCTAGAACCAGAGGGCAAAATAAGTATTGAAAGAATCCATCGATCACCACCTGAAAGAGATCCAAAAAGAGAAACTCCTAGGAACATTGTGGCCAAATTCCAGAACTCCCAGCTCAAGGAAAAAATCTTACAAGCAGCTAGAAAGAAACAATTCCAGTACTGTGGAAATACAATCAGGATAACTCAAGATCTAGCAGCTTCTACATTAAAGTATCGAAGGGCGTGGAATAGGATATTCCAGAAGGCAAAGGAACTAGGACTCAAACCAAGAATCACCTACCCAGCTAAACTGAGTATAATACTTCAAGGGAAAATATGGTCTTTCAATGAAACAGAGGACTTTCAATCATTCTTGAGGAAAAAACCAGAGCTGAAAAGAAAATTTGACTTTCAAACACAAGAATGAGAAGAAGCATGAAAAAGGAAACAGCAAAGAGAAGTCTTAAGGGACTTACCAGAAGTGAACTGTTTACACTCATACAGGGAAAGACAATATTTCTAACTCTTAAAACTTTTCAGTATCTGGGTAGTTGGTGGGACCACACACACACGTACACGCATGCATGCACACACACACATGCACACACATACAGAGATAGAGAGCACAGATTGAACTGAATAGGATGGGACCATACCTTAAAAGAAACTAAGGTAAATGGTGAGAGAGAAATGTAGGGGGAGGAAAGAGAGGGAAAGGGAAGGGGGTAACTATATGTCATTTAAGAGGCAGGTAGGAGTTTTTCTTAGTGGAGGGAAAAAGAGGAGAGCAGAGAAAAAAAAAAAACAAACAAGAAGTTTACCCTCATCACATTTGACTAAACAAAGGAGTGAAATGCACACTCATTTTGGTATGAAAACCTATCTTACAGTATAAGAAAGTGGGGGAGAAAGAGATATTGCAAGGGGGGGGATGATGGAAGGGAGGGCAAAGGGAGGAGGGAGCAATTTGAAGTCAACACTTGGGGAGGGGCAGGATCAAAAGACAGAAGAGAAACAATGAGGGGCAAGTTAGGAGGGATGGTAATCCAGTTAGTCTTACACAACACGACTATCAGGGAGGTCATTGGCAAAACTACACAGATATGGCCTATATTGAATTGCCTGCTGTCCCAAAGGGAATGGGTGGGGAGGGAGGGATGAGGAGAATTTGGAACTCAAAGTTTTAGGAACAACTGTTTAGTATTGTTGTTGCAACTAGGAAAGAAGACATACAGTTAAGGAAGAATAGAAAGTCATCTGGCCCTACAGGAGAAAAGAGAAGATGGAGACAAGAGAAGGGAGGGATGACAGAAGAGAGGGCAGATTGGAGATAGGGAAAATTAGATTGCTTGGGGTATTGGGGTGAGGGGAGGGGATAAAAGGGGAGAAAATTTGGAACCCAAAAATTTGTGAAAATGAATGTAAAAAAATTAAATAAATAAATAAATAAAATTTAAAAAAAATAATTGCAGAGACATAAAGAGCTATTATTTATTGATTTAATAATCATTAAATTCCAAGGCATTATAGCATTTATACTGCTTTTATAATTACTATGAGTAATTTTTCACTTCTTTGGACTCATTCATATTATATATATATATATATATATATATATATATATATATAAATATAAAATATAAATATAAAATCAGAATGTTAGAATATTTGTTGTCCATAAGAAAATGACACTGTATTTAATACATACCAATGTTAAAACTATAGCAAAAATTAATATTTAATATGGAATTTTTGAAATAGATTACTTAATGCTGTTAGAACTTTGCTGATCTTAATTACATATCTTCTCTTCTAAATGAAACTAATTCTGACTTTGAAGAGAATAGCACCAGAACACCTTAAACATTCTAGAAGAATTTCTGGAACATTTTAAAAATTCCTAAAAATACGGAAGATATCAAGTTATATGGCTCCATCAAAGAACACAGACAACTTCTTAATCTTATGGAATCTTTCACAAATTATATCAAAATATAGTTAGACTTGAAAAACATAAAATGCTTAATATATGGCAAGGAAAAATAGAGACAGAAGGCTTTGGGTTGGAATCCAGATAGAAAACTAAGCAAGCATATGAACACGTCTTACTTTTTCTCCATGTAAGACATATCAAACATAAAACTATCCAAGAGAATGCTATGTAGATGTATATCAAGAACATTACTCATTGATAAATGTTTTTGATAAATGAGATTGATTATTGATAAATGAGAAAATCAAAGATAAATAGGAAGAATGTGTTGGAAAAGTTGATACCTATACAACTGTTCTCTTATAGTAGACCTGCACAACTTGTGGCCTCAGGCCTTTTATAACCATTAGTCACTTGTGGCATGCCAAAGGATGTCCTTTACATACAAAGAATCTTCTCTTCAACCTTTCTCATGAACCACCCAAAATCCTTTAATGTGCAGCAAGAGGCCTGAAGGACATAAGCAGCCTTGGGCCACAAGTGGTACAGGCCTGTCTTATGGTATTATTTTTAAACCACATAACGAACGTCAACAGATTTAGAAAGTATCCAAACAAAACCAGCAATATTAATGAATCTCACCTCCCATTATCTTAAAGTATCTATAGAAAGATGAGCACCTCTTCACTAAAAAGAAAGAAGGCAATTGATAGATGTGGCAGAGCACATGATAAATGAGTTTTAAATTTACACAAATTCTTTTTGAATTAACAGATATCATTTTACAAAGCAATAGTAAAGTCTGAAAATAGATCAATACCTCTAGATTTATGAAATTTACTCATAAGAGGCTTCCCATTGGATGGAGCCTTTAACATCACTCAAATGAAGAGTATAAGTAAAAAACTTTCTTTGGGTGACATCCACATGAACTCGCCCAAAAATATATTGCCAAAAAGTTTAGTCATGCACATTTTTATGAAGCAGATGTAGTATATGATAATGATTTTAGGTGAAATCTTTGCCACTAGAAATAACAAAGTATCCTTCAGAAAAACATATATGTTGATTGATATAGATTATAGAAGAGAATGGTAAGCACTGTGCATTGCACATAACCTCAGGTTAAAAGTAGTACATATTGAATGCCTATTAGAAACCAGTTGAATCATTATAATATACACTAGAAGCTTGGTATCCTTCATAAACTAATAGATTATAAATTGTTGTATCACAGAACCCAAAATATCCTTGAAAGTTTATAAATAGTCTAGATTGAAACCAGAGTATTATGGGAAACCAAAATGTAGTTCACAAATGCTTGCAACATTCCATTGATCCATAAAATTAAAAAAAAAAAAACATTTAAATTACCATAGCAAATGCTCATAATTTTTAGTCATTGTGAAATGAAAGACTTTTAAAATATAGAGATCTTGCTGGAATGAAATAATTTGGGAACAGATTGAGATGTGTTTTCCTTGTGTTCCTTCTTGTTACTGTGACTGTCCTGAAAATGAGAAGAACGAAACAATGATAAAGGATGAAGTGTAATATATGAAATTATGCAGTTATTAACTGCTTTATTCACATTGTTTCATCTGATTCCCACAGCTGGCTGAGGTACATAGGCTAGATAGTATTTTCACTCTTTTACAGATTTTAAGAATAGTCACAAAGAGGTTAAATCAGTTGCTTAAATCACACAGCTATTAAATGGTAGAACCAAGGCTTAAACCCAAATGTTAATAGAAATTTGGTTAATTTCTAAATACAGGGCTCTTGCTAGTAGTCAATGTTGTAGTCTACCCAGATCAGAGGTTCAAAAAATACTGCTTTTAAATTCAATACTCCATCATTATGTAGCATAACACTTATTTCAGAGGGGATAAATACTACTGTAAGAGCCACCAACTACATGCAGTCATTTGCACTAGAAATTGTAAAATTATTTCCTTAGGTTTTTCTCCCTTTTTATAAAATGCAGGAAAATTTATTCACTTCGCTTACAGTGAAAGCAATATTTGTTCATCACTTTGAACTGTGGTAGCCTGATGCTACGTATTCAGATTGGCTTATTTTTCCCAATGGCAAAGGGCTGATTTTTAAAAAATAATATAATGCATTACCCAGGTTTTATCTAATAAGAAACATTGCCAAAATGACACTTCAACCAACTGTTCAATGAGACAAATTTAAAAATAGTTTTTACTCATATTTGAATGACTGAAATGTCAGGCTCATAGCTCATTAAGTTATTTAAGGAGCCATGTCTTGGATATAAAGTATACTTATTGGAAAAATGAAGCTTTTTATGGTTTGAGAATAGATCCTTAATTAGAAAGCACATACCATTAGGGCAAGTATAGTATGCTAAATATACATTCAGATGAATTGTTAATACTTCTCAAATTGCAAACATTTTATTACCTTAAATGTGAATAAAAATTCTAGAGAGAAGAAAAAAAATATCAAGGTATTTGGAGGTATATACAACTTCTTTACTTGCAGAGTTCTCCTTGACGAACACAGATATTTAGGTGGCTTATTACAATTTATTTTTTTTCTTCTCCCTTGACTAGCTAGGCTGCCTTGAAACTGCTTTTCAATCATGACTATCCCTCTATCATTTAAATATTACTTTGCAACAAACCTTGGACAAAATGAATTTTTAGAAGCTATGATAATATTTCTGTTTGTCATTATGAAATTATTCTCCATTAATTCTCTGGATCATTGTAATGGTAGAGAAAGATCATTGTCTATATCTTCACCCAGACAAAGAACTGTTCTGGAAGAGAATGATATTGCTACAGCATTAGCAGTTTGTGGTGTCATATAATACATCAACTCTCAAACTGTCTTCATTAAAGTCTCTCCAATTTTTATTTACTCAACTGGATGAAGGTTAAAGATATGCTGATGAGGCATTCGTTATTAGCTGCGATCATTCACCCTTACTCCCAAGCAGGCACATTTTGGTTTTTTTGAGATTCTCTGTTGAGGAGAATTGAATATTTGGAAAAGTACTCTTGTATTCCAAAAATGGGAGAAGGTTCCAGGTTAGAACTCTCTTGAATGAGATTAAGGGATAGATGAGAGTTTTCACATCCTGTTTCCTTGGTATTCAAATAGATGAGGAGGAGGCAAAAGTATGCAGTAGAATATAAACACCTTGAGAGAAGGTACGATTTCTTTTTCAGACTGTGGTGTGCTCAAGATTTAACAGAACATCTGCCTAGCTATGTATGTATGTATATATGTATCTCTCTTTTTATGTCTCTCCATCCAGATATCATATGTGTGTATATATACATATATGTATATAAATATAAGCATACATATTTGTATGTGCACATGTTGAGATACGTGTTTGCATATGTATATATACGCGTTTGCATATATATATACGCAACAAATTACACATGCATCTTCATAGAGGTGGGTTCATAAACATGTACCTACATGCACAAATTTGTCATATACGCATGCATATGTCTATATGCACATAATTGTTAAACATTTGCATGTGAATATACCCATGCATGTGCACCACATCAACATGTATTGTGCATGCATACACTCAAGTTCACAAATATGCCTGCAGGGATAGATGTCTGTGTGTACATATGTACATGCATATATGCACACACATGCATGCATATGCATGCATACTCAATATACACATAATACTATTACACACACATATGGACACATGTTCATCAGAATACCTGTTTATAATATGTAATGCATACATGTTTACACAATATCCATAGACACATGCATGCACATGCACATATAAATATGGGTATCAATATATTTACATCTGTTGTTATACATGTGTGTATACACACATGTACACATGTATGTGCATGAGTATATGTTATATATACACATGTGTGTGTCTAGAGACAGAAAGCACTAACATGCATTGTTTGTTCCTTCAATTAACATTCACTGAAAAGTTCTCCATCATACTTTCCTCTTATATGTCATAGATTTTCATCAAGAAATGTATCCTATTTAAATATAATTATATATCACTCAATTTGTTTATTTTTAAGGTAGTATATTAATTTATTGCTTTATCACAATAATTGGTCATATATATCACCAACTTTCAATTATACATGAAATAATAATATACTTTACCTGTATGTCTCCATAGCACTTTATTCATTGCAAATCCTCTGACCACCTGTGTGTAGTGTGATGAATGAAATCTGAAAAACCAAGGAAATAACAGTTCGTGCTTCTAAGCATATCAATTTATTTTAAGCATGCATGCCAATTAAATAACAAATTGGAACCAAGTCACCTCAGCTTGGTATTGGACCCCAAATACAGGAGGTGACAGATGTTTATATGTTAAAAGAAAACCATTAATAAGATATAAACCAGGATACCAGATTAGGTAATCTGATTTCTAATTGGAGAAAAGATTAGGGACTTTCTGAGTTGGGAGTGGGAGAGTGAAAAGATGTAATTCCTTGAAATCAGAAAAGAGGTTATCTTACTGCCCTCCCATCTCCCCCCTTTCCTCTGAGTGTCTGTATTCAATAAAGGGAACAAGGAAAGAGTAATTGATTGACCATTATGAGGTCAGTTCTCAAATAAGACAATCTGGGTTGCTTGGTATGTTAGTTGGGAGAAAACTCCTTGCATCAGTCTTTAGATGTGACTGACTTTCTGGTTATCATGACCTAGGCCCTCAGTTAAGACTGTCTCTAAGCAACAGAGAAAGGTAGTCTAGCTTCCTAGACATGCAGGGCTAGATTTATGCAATGGAATAAAGTTTTCTTGTAATTCCCCTAACTGAATAAAATTTTCTCACAAGAGAGAATTTGTACTAGAACCATAATGTAATGGAAAGGGAACTGAACTAGATCCATAACCGAGTCACAAGATGGACAATTGCTTCAACAGGCAGTGACATTTGCCTTTTCTTCCAGTGGCCAGTATATGTTTTATCTTCTGTCAGCACCTTCTTTGTCATTGCATGTAGCATAGAAACTACTTCATTTATAAGTCTCTTTCCATTTTTCATGAGTAGTTTTGGACATATTATACAGGTTCTACAGTGAAGAGTTCCTTCTCTTCTCCCTTCTCTGAGTCACCTCCAATCTTTATTTCTCTGATGTAGGTTTGGATTTTCCAATCTTCTTATATTATTTTTCAAAGTGATCCAATAAACTATTGTTATGTTCCTCATGAGCATTGACAATTATGTGAGAAAATAATAAATATAAGTATTTAGATGAGTCAGTATGTCTACCAGTAAGATGAAATACCCATCTAGAGACAAGTCCTGTACAATATCAGCATATTCAAAAAGTTCATAAAATGTTCTCTGAGAGCTATAGAAGCCATGCATTCTAACTAATTGATATAAGAGAAACTTCATGGAGGATGTGGCTTTTGAGGTGGGCTTCTCTAAGGGTAATGGGATATAAGATCTTCCTTGCCCATTAACAGGCTTCCCATGGAGCCCTGGCACAGAGCCAGCTAGCTAGGTATTCCCACACCTTTCTAATTAAGTACTGATTTCCAGGCTTCTCAAGTGCTGAGTCTTTGATTGTAAACAGTATACATTGTATTACTTGGAGCAAAAGGTGTGGGCAGAGAGAGAAGCAGGCAGAGAGAGAAACAGGTGGAGGGAAGAACTTTCCAAGTGGAACTTGCTGTTAGGGAAGGTTGATGGAAAGAAATATCATTGCTTCTAGGATCAGTGATGAGTATCTTACTAAATCTTGCCATATAGTATCCCAATAGGAATGTTTCAAATAAATATTTTTCTTTGTCTTGGAGGAAGAAAATTTGTTATGTTTTGCAGACCAACCATGGAAATACACATATATGTTCATAGTAGTTGCTATGGGTATCACATTGACATTACAGCTTCATCAAGTGTATATGATTCAAAAAACAAAGAAGGTGAACAAAATCAAAGAGGAGTGGTATTGTGAATAAATCACTGGATTTGACATTGATTCAATTAATCAACAAACATTCATTAAAGCAAAGTATATGGCCGATAACTCTGCTTATTTAGGAGACTAAAAAAGAAAGGCAAAAACACAAAAACAGACCTTACTCTTTAGAAGTTTAAATATTTAATGTGTATGAAGGAAGATAATGTTATGGAGAAGGTTCAAGTGGCCAAGAGAACTAGGAAGGCCTCCTATAAAAGGTGGTCTGTGAGTCTTGAAAGAAGTCAAGGATTCAAAAGGAGAGGTGAGGAGGGAGAGCGTTCCAACCAAGGAGAACAGGTAATACAAAAACATGGAGATGGGAGATTGAGTATTATTTAAGAAGAACAAAAAGTAGACTAGTTGATTGGTTGTTATCCTTTGTACTAGAAGAGGATGGACCAAAATGACACCATGATGTTGGGGTCAAGGTACTGTGTGCCCTACTGTGATTGATCAGACCAACATAAGCTTGGAAGGCTCTATCACAGGCCAGGTACAAATTGTTAACATGAACATTTAGAGTGGAGACATCTCTATATTTGTACATCTTTTGTATCTTTTGAGCTACTGTAATTCTTCTTTGCACATAGAGCATGGATATGACAATGCCATGCTGGAAAGTCCTGTGCCAGTGTCTCCCATGCCTCACAATCAACTCCAAAGCTCAGAGGAACCTTGAGAATATCCTTCTGACTTCCATGTGAACACTTGCCTTATGTGAGTTCTCTGTAAAAGTCTTTTAGGTAAGAGTATGTTTGACATTCAAGCAACATGACCAGCCCAACAAAGTTGTGTTCTCTGCAGTAGTTTGAATACTTGGCAGCTCAGCTCAAGAAAGGACCTCAGTATTTGTTACCTCATCTTTCCACATGATCTTCAGCATCTTCCTTAGGCAATTCAAATGGAAGTGATTCAATTTTCTAGAATGGTGTTGGTATACTGTCTAGGTTTTACAAGCATACAACAATGAGGTCAACACAATGTCTTTGCAGACCATCAGTTTGGTAGGCAGCCTAATACTTCTTTTTGCCCACACTTTCCTTTGGAACTTCTTAAACACTGAACTGGCTCTGGCAATACATATGTCAACCTCATCATTTGTGCATACATCCCTGGAAAGTATACCACCAAGGTAAGTGAACATATCCACAGCATTCAAAATTTCCCCATATGTTAAAACCAATGCTTCTACATATGAATGGTACAGTTCTGGCTGGTAGACAGCCTCTATTTGGGGGGGCGGAGAGTGGATGGGGAGATTGGTGTTTTCAGGCCAAAATTAGCACAAGTGGCAAATAATTGATCCATACTCTGTTGCATCCCAGCTTCAAAAGCTGCATTGAATGCACAATCATCTGCAAACAAATAGCTGTCAACCAACTATCCCTCCATTTTAGTCTTGGCTTAAAGTCTTTTCAAATTAAATAATTTGCCATCAAAGTGGTAGCTGACCTTTATGCCATTTTTGTCTTTATTGAAGGCATTTGACAACATTGCTGAAACCATTATACTAAAATGTCCAGCTTCACTCCACTGGTGATGACAGCATCATCTGTTACCTAGAACCCATGAAAGCATACCATCATGAAACTTTTATTACAATACAATACAATAATGATCAGCATTTCCAGGCAACCACATCTTTTCATGATCTTCCAGCAACCCTCATAATTGACAGTATCAATGGTCTTGGTTAGAGCAATAAATGTTCTGTTCAGACCTCTATTCTGCTCCTGCCATTTACCTGGAGTTATTGGGTAGCAAATGCCATATCAAATGTTCTTTGGCCCTTTCTGAGAATGCACTGACTCTGTGGTAGATAAGTATTTTTTCAGGTGACTATTAAAGATGACTCTGGCAAGAGTCTTGGCAGCAATAAGAGAAAATGATACCTCATTCTGATTGTCAAAGGACAATCTATTCCCCTTTCCTTTACAGAGATGAATGATGGAAGCATCCTTAAACATCTGGGGGATAACATCTTCTTGCTGTATAAATTGGAATATTTTTGTTAGCTTTTGTGTGACCAGTGGATCCCCTGCTTTGTAAATTTCTTTTGGAATAGAATAAGCAGGGGTGGAACCAAGATGGTGGAGTAGAAGGACCTACCTGCTCTAGCTCTCCCCCTATAGCTCATATATTTACAAAAATGACTCTAAACAAGTTCCAGAGCAGCAGAAGCCACAAAATGACAGAGTGAAGCAGGTTTCGAATCCAAGATAGCCTGGAAGTCCAACAGGAAGTGTTTATTGCACTGGGCTCGGATTGCAGCACAGCTTGGACTTCACAGCACAAATAGGACTAGAGCAGGCTTCAGGGTGCTGAATCGTGGGTAGCTGTTGTGGTATTCAGATTACTCAGCTCACAAATGCCAAAGACAACCTCAAAGGTCAGTAAGAAAGCTCTTTCACCTGTGTGAGAGGAGAGCACATTGAAGTCCCTGCCCTAGCCCCAGGGCAGAGGCAGCACTGTGGCAGCAGTGTACACTTTTGAAGCCCTCAGCCTAAAGTAAAGATCCTGGGGATTGAATGTCTGATCAGGGTCCCACTCCTGAGTGGTGGTCAGTAGTAGCTGTGGAGAGGGAATTCTACTTGCAGTTCCATGGCAGAAAAGAGTGATTTTGGTTGCTAACAGAGCAGAACATAGGCCAGCAGAGGAATAAACTCCTCTCCCTTGATTGTACCACTTTGGAGCAACTGAGAACTTATGGGTCCCTAGACATATCTCAGAGAACTGCTGCACAAAACCTCTGAAGTCTAGGGTGTATATCCTCCACTTGACAAAGGACTCAAAAGTCAAGTACTTGCTGTGAAAATGCCCCAAAAAGGGAAAAATAAGACTATAGAAGGTTACCTTCTTGGTGAAAAGGTATTTTCCTCCATCTGTTCAGAGGAAGAAGAGAAAAGCACACAATCAGAGGAAGAAAACAGTGTCAAGGCTTCTACACCCAAAGTACCCAAAAATATATGCAATGGTCTTAGGCCATGAAGGAGCTCAAAAAGGATTTTGAAAATCAAGTAAGAGAGGTGGAGGAAAAATTGAGAAGAGAAATGAGAGTGATGCAAGAATATCATGAAAAGTGAGTCAAGAGCTTGCTAAAGGAGACCTCAAAAATCCTGAGGAAATTAACACCTTTAAAAATAGATGAATCCAAATGGCAAAAGATGTCCAGAAAGCCAATGAGGAGAAGACTGCCTTAAAAAGCAGTATTAGTCAAATGGAACAGGAGGTGCAAAAGCTCACTGAAGAAAATAGTTCTTTAAAAATTAGAATGGAGCAGATGAAAGCTAAAGACTGTATCAGAAACAATGGAATTATAAAACAAAATCAAGAGAATGAAAAAATAGAAGACAATGTGAAATATCTCATCAGAAAAATAACTGACCTGGAAAATAGATATAGGAGAGATAATTTAAAAAATTATTGGTCTACATGAAAACCATGATTTAAAAAAAAAAAAGCCTAAACATCATCTTTCCAGAAATCATCAAGAAAAACTGCCCTGATATTCTAGAACTAGATGGTAAAATAGAAATGGAAAGAATTCACCAATCACCTTCTGAAAGAGATCCCAAAAGGAAAACTCCTAGGAATATTGTAGTCAAATTCCAGAGTTCTCAGGTCAAGGAGAAAACATTACAAGCAGCCAGAAAGAAACAATTCAAGTACAATCAAGATAACACAGAATTTAGCAGCTTCTACACTGATGGATCAAAGGGTTTAGAATATAATACTCCAGAGGTCAAAGGAGAAAGGATTAAAACCAAGAATCACCTACCCAGCTAAACTGAATATAACACTTCAGGGAAAAAATTGAATTTCAATGAAATAGAGGACTTCCAAGCATTCTTCATGAAAAGATGAGAGCTGAATAGAAAAACTGACTTTCAAATACAAGAATCAAGAAAAACATGAAAAGATAAATAGGAAAGAGAAGCCTTAAGGAATTCAGTAAAGTTGAGTTGTTTACATTCATATATACATAGACAGAGGATACAGGATGAACTAAATATGAAAGGAGAATGCCTAGCAAATAAAATTTACTGTTGAGTGAAATGCACTAGGAGTAAGAGAAAGGGAGAGGTAGAATGTTACAAATCATCCCATATAAAAGAGGCAAGAAATAGCTTTTATGATGGAGGAGAAAAGGGACGAGATGCAAAGAAATAAGTGAGCCTTACTTTCATGGGATTTAATTAAAGAAGGGAATAACACACACTTAATTGGATATGGAAATCTATTTTACCCTACAGGAAGGCAGGGGGAAAGGGAATAGGAGAGAGAAGACAATAGAAGGGACAGCAAATTGGGGAAAGATGATCAGCAACAAATATTGTGGGAGGACAGGTCAAGGGAGAGAATGGAATAAGTGGAGGGAAGGATAGGAAAGAGGGAAATGTGGCAGGTCTTTTTGGAACCTAACTATTATGAAAGTGTTTTTCATGGCTACATATGTATGACCTATATTGAATTCCCTTTTTTCTCAATGACGATGGGTGGGGAGGGAGGAAGGGGGAGAGAATATGGAACTCAAATCTTTAATAATGAATAAATAAATAAAACAAAGAAAAAATGTTTTAGCATGCAACTGGAAAACAGAATGTACAAGCAATCAGGTATAGAAATCCATTTTACCCTATAGGAAAATAGACAGTAGGGGAATGGAAGAAGGAGGGGTGTAACAAAAAGGACAGACTGGAGGAATGGGTGGACGGGGTGCATGCTGTCCTGGGCTGGGGTGGGGAGAGGTTGGGATAAAATTTTGAATCAATATTCTTGTGGAAATGAATGTTGAGAATGAAAAATAAATAAATTATTTATTTTAAAATATTAGAGTAAGCACAAGGCACTTTTCCATGCAAAAAAAGCCTAATGGCATTCAAAACTTACTTCATCCTGAGGTATATGGTTAGTGCCTTCAGCATTGGTTGGTGATGGTCTGTTGAGAACATTCAAGAAGTGTTCATTCTTTCTCTCTGGGAGCATATCCTTATCACTAATCAAAGTGTCTTTCTCAGTGCTGAGTAGTTGGGATGCAGCATAGGTCTTTAACCTGTAAGTAGCCTCCAGGTCATCATAAAATTGTTTTGGATTGTTACTATCTATGTAAAACTGAATTTCATTTGGCTTCTTACTGAGTCAAGAATTCTGTGTCATTCTAAGCTTCCCTTGCACTTTAATTTTCATGCAGTTAAATGCTGCCTTCTTTGAGATGGATGAACTATCCTGCTAAACCCTGTAGAGCTCTCCTTTTATTTGTTTAGCAACTTCCAAATTTCTCCATTTTATTAAATGGATCCTGGTGTTTGAAAGTGTTCTGGACCAGATTAGTAAATGTGGTGCTGTACACCAAATCTCTGAAAGCTTCCCACTTCTTTTTCACTTCATTGTTGACATCTGTGTGTTGCCTCAGCTTTTCCTCCAAGTTAGCTACAGACTATTCACACTTAGAGAAGTACTCTAATCTATTGACATTAAATCTTCTGGTAGTCATCTTGTCTTGGGTCCATGACGTTTGTTGAATGAGAATTTTTAGCTTGGATATTTATCCATTACTTTGTGCCATATATATCCTTTGTCACTCTCACCTACTCTACTTTTTCTTCTTACAATGACATAGTCTATTAAATGCCAATGTTTGCTGTGAGGGTGTATCCATGATTTATTGCATTTAGATAAATGGAAGATGGTGTTGGTGATGAGAAAGGTCATGAGACACACAGGTAGTAAGTGACCATGTCTATCACTATTTCCAATTCCATTCCACCCATTCTTGCCATGTCGGAGAGTATATGCTTACTCTGGCATTAAAATCACCCAGGATTACAAGCTTGTCCTCTTTTGGTACATTGATAATGAGGGGTCTTCATAACATTTTTTCCTTGACCTCATCAGTGTTTTTCATGGTGGAAGTATACACATTGATAAGAGTGGCATGGCAGTTTTGAACTAACAAACCTGCTACTCATTTCTTTTGGAGGCGTACAAGTTTATTGATTAGCTTAGATTTGATGGCAAAACCCAATCCAGCTTCACAGGATTCCCCCTTATGGCAGTCACTCTAGAAAAATGTGCATGAAGCTCCAACTTTCATAACCTGGCTTTTGTATGATTGCCTTGTTTCACTCAGGGCTGCTATTTGAATGTAAATTTGAGTTATCTCACAAGAAGAACTATTGGTGAAGGTAGAGCCAAGATGGTGGAGAAAAGGCTCTCCTGAGCTCACCCACAAACCTTCCAAACATCTTTTAAGTAATGCTTTAAAGCAAATTCTGGAGCAGCAGAATGCACAAAAGGATGGAGTGAAATAATTTTCCATCCCAAGGCAATTTAGTAAATTTTCAGGAAAGTTTTGTTGCAATAAGGTGAGAGTGGAGTGCAATCCAGTGCAGGCCTTCCCCTAGCAAACCACCAGTAGGTCTTGGGGGTGCCTGAATCAATGGTGACACTGGCAACTTGAAGACCTCCCAGCTCACAGGTGGTAAAGCGGTCAGATAACTTCTCAGAAAAAGATTACAGGAGTCCTTTTGTTGGCACTAGGGACAGGACTCTTGCTTTACTCATACGTGGATCTGGATCACAGTCCTGTGTCTTAGTCTCAGGATGAGAAGCACTGGCACAGCAGAATTTGTGGTCATAGGAGAGGTGGAACCATAGTCACAGTTCCAGGGTAGAAAAGCATAGTTTCTCAAAGACCAGAGAAAAGACCAGAACAGTACATACACCTCTCCTGAGATTATATCACCTTGGAAGAGTTGAAAACACAGATTCCCAGATTTATCTGTGAAAATAGATTCATAAAAAAATCCTGATGAGAAAGTACCCCCTCCACTCTGTAACTGAGTTTCACTTTAACAGAGTTAAAAGTCAAGAAATAGGCTCGAAAGATGAACAAACAGCAGAAAAAGATCTTCATTATTGTGATGGGGAAGATCAAATCACAAACTCAGTAGAAAACAATGTCAAAACTCCTATATCTGAAGCCTCAGAGAAAACTTCAAATTGGCCTCAGGCCATGGAAGATTTCAAAAAAGAATTTTAAGAATCCAGTAAGAGAGACTGAGAAAACTTCAAGGAGAAAAGATAGTGATGCAAAAAAATCATGAAAAGCACCCCAGCTTAGTAGAGTAGGCAGAAAAATTACTGAAAAAAACACCTTAAAAAAAACTAGACCAAATGGTAAAAGAGAAACAAAAATCCAATGAAGAGAAAAATACCTTTCTTTTTTTTATAAATTTATTTATTAAACTTTTTACATTCATTTTCACAAAATTTTGGGTTCCAAATTTTCTCCCCATTTGTCCCCTCCCTCCTCCCCAATACACCAAGCATTCTAATTTTCCCTATCACCAATCTGCCCTCTCTTCTATCATCCCTCCCTTCTCTTGTCCCCATCTTCTCTTTTGTCCTGTAGGGCCAGATAACTTTCTATTCCCCATTACTTGTATTTCTTATTTCCTAGTAGCAAGAACGATACTCAACAGTTGTTCCTAAAACTTTTGAGTTCCAAATTCTCCCCATCCCTCCCTCCCCACTCATTCCCTTTGGGAAGGCAGGTAATTCAATATAGACCCTATCTGTGTAGTTTTGCAAATGACTTCGATAATAGTCATGTTGTGTAAGACTAACTCTATTTCCCTCCATCCTATCCTGTCCCTCATTGTTTCTATTCTGTCTTTTGATCCTGTCCCTCCCCAATAGTGTTGACTTCAAATTGCTCCCTCCTCCCATTGCCCTCCCTTCCATCATCCCCCCACCCTGCTTATCTCCATCTCCCCCACTTTCCTGTATTGTAAGATAGGGTTTCATACCAAAATGAGTGTGCATTTTGTTCCTTCCTTTAGTCGAATGTGATGAGAGTAAACTTCATGTTTTTTTCTCAGCTCTCCTCCTTTTCCCTCCACTAAAAAGTCTCCTGCTTGCCTCTTGAATGAGAGATAATTTACCCCATTCCATTTCACCCTCTTTCCTCCCAATATATTTCTCTCTCACCGTTTACCTTAATTTTTTTTAAGATATGATCCCATCCTATTCAATTCACTCTGCGCTCTCTGTCTCTGTATGTGTGTGCATGTGTATGTGTGTGTGTGTGTGTGCACGTGCGTGTGCATGTGTGTAATCCCACCAACTGCCCAGATACTTAAAAGTTTCAAGAGTTACGAATATTGTCTTTCCATGTAGGAATGTAAACAGTTCAACTTTGGTAAGTCCCTTATGACTTCTCTTTGCTGTTTACTTTTTCATGCTTCTTCTCATCCTTGTGTTTGAATTCTGGAATTTGGCCACAATGTTCCTAGCAGTTTCTCTTTTTGGATCTCTTTCAGCAAGTGATCAGCGAACTCCTTGAATACTTATTTTGCCCTCTGGTTCTAGAATCTCAGGGCAGTTTTCCTTGACAATTTCATGAAAGATGATGTCTAGGCTCTTTTTTTGATCATGGCTTTCAGGTAGTCCCATAATTTTTAAATTGTCTGTCCTGGATCTGTTTTCCAGGTCAGTTGTTTTTCTAATGAGATATTTCACATTATCTTCCATTTTTTTAATTCTTTTGGTTTTGTTTTGTGATTTCTTGATTTCTCATTAAGTCATTAGCCTCCGTCTGTTCCATTCTAATTTTGAGAGAACTATTTTCTTCAGTGAGCTTTTGAACCTCTTTTTCCATTTGGCTAATTCTGCTTTTGAAAGCATTCTTCTCCTCATTGGCCTTTTTGAACCTCTTTTGCCAATTGAGTGAGCCTATTTTTCAAGGTGTTATTTTCTTCAGCATCTTTTTGGGTCTCTTTTAGCAAGGTATTGACCTGTTTTTCATGCTTTTCTTGCATCTCTCTCATTTCTCTTCCCAGTTTTTCCTCCACCTGTCTAACTTGATTGTCAAAATCCTTTTTGAACTCTTCCATGGCCTGAGTCCATTGGCTATCTATTTCAGATGTTTGGGATACAGAGGTCTTGACTTCTATGTCTTTCCCTGATGGTAAGCATTGTTCTTCCTCATCAGAAAGGAAAGGAGGAAATACCTGTTCACCAAGAAAGTAACCCTCTATGGTCTTATTTTTTTTCCCCTTTTCTGGGCATTTTCCCAGCCAGCTACTTGACTCCCGAGATTCCTCTCCACCCTTGCCTTACCTCCAGATCCCACCCAGCTAGTGCTTGGGGTCTGAGATTCAAATGCTGCTTCCCAGCCTCAGGGCTTTCAGCAGGGGGTGGGGCTGCTATTTAGTGTAGATTAAATTCAGCTGCTCCGGTAGGAGCAGGGCCACCTCTCAGGCTCAGTTCCCTCAGGGGGTTTATGTGGAGATCTTCAACAATGGATCTGAGCTCCTGTCTGCTTTGGGAGCCCCTGTCCTCTGCTTCCCCTGCTGCCTCCTCTCAAGGGGACCTGAGTTATGGAGACACTCGGTTCCCCTCTCGGCAGGCCAGATAAGGTCTCTCACTGACCTGTAGTGCCTGTGGGTGGAGGGACCTTTGCAGCTGAAGGAGATTCAGTCCCTGAAGCTATCTGGTCTTCTCAGTGCTGTATAGCCAAGGTAGGACTGGGCTCTGCTCTGGGTCTGGTGTGCAACGGACCTTTGGTGTCGGTTTTTCAGGACTCTCTGGAACAGAAATCTCCTCCACTTCGTTGCTGCGTGGTTTCCACTGGTCCAGAATTTGTTAGGAGTTCTTTTTACAGGTAATTTATGGGCTGTGGGTTTGGAGCTAGTATATGTGAATCTTTCTACTCTGCCATCTTGCCTCCTCCCCCCGAGAAAAATACCTTGAAAGGCAGAATTGGCCAAATGGGAAAAGATATGCAAAAAAATCACTGAAGAAAACAATGCCTTAAGAATCATGATTGGCGAAATAGAAAAATAGGCGCAAAAGATTTTAAAGTGCAAGGGAAGTTGAGGATTTCAGTGGTGTGAGTGCATGAAGCTTACTTTCATAAGAATTGGCTCAAAAAGGGAGTAACATACAGAATCTATTGGGTGTAGAAATATTTTACCATGCAGGAATGTAGGAATGGAAATCCAAAATCTAAATCCAGAAAGAAAAGAAAGATGAACAAATTTTAGAAAGGCATCATCTAAGTTGGAAGCTGAAAGTGATACATGCTACAGCTGTTGATCAGTTTTCCTAGCTAAGCACAACAGATTGGGGGCAGAGAATTATGGAAACCATTTACCATATCAATTTTTTGACTGAAATGTATTATCCAATTCTATTAAACATGCTATGGATCGACTGAAATTAGATGTTCCTATTCAATAAAGGAACTTTAATCAAGAAATTTTAGTGGAGCCCTTGAGGCAAAAAGAGGTTAGTACTTTTCAATTTCAGATTTATGATGTTACTCTAATCACTTGAGTTCTGTTGCCCACATGTCTCCTTGGCAGGTTTTGTTAGGTATGTGCCCTCCCTCAGAGGTAATGAATTCATTGGTGGAAGAGTGTGACCTGGATTTATGTATGGATTCTAATGTATTTATTATTTATGCTTTTGCTTCAATATGAGTGCCTGTGATGATAATATTATTGTTAAGTAAATTGCTACATTTAAGATCAAAAGTGTCATTACTATGAGTGACTGATTATGTAAATTAAAAGGAAGTATAGGAGTTCAAGAGCTATTAGTGATGATTGGGGAAAATATTTCCCCTTAAAAATGTTACTCCAAGGACCCTAAGAAAACTTGAGTACAGTTATACAGTATTGATTCTTGTTTGGAAACACACTTTCATTGTGAAGGCAGGCATTGTAGAATGAGCAAGACAGGCCAGAGAATGAGTGGTGTCCATATGCAAATGAGAGGTATGTGAAGTTATACAGTATGGAGCACCTATTAAGTATTTGAGCAATATGAGGTGCAGCTGAAAGAACTAAGGATATTTAACTTGGAAAAAGGGAAATTTGGAGAGGGCATAATAGCTTCCTTCAACTATATAAAGGCATGTAATTTGGAAAAGGATTTATTCTTCTCTAGAGTTCAATAGGAAGAATTAGGTGGCACAGTGGATAAAAGTCTAAAAGCCTAAAGTCAGGAAGACCTGAGTTCAAATACAGCCTCAGATGTTTATTAGCTTTGTGAACCTGTCCAAAGTTTGCCTCAGTTTCCTCATCTGTAAAATGAGCTGGAGATGGAAATGGCAAACCACTCCAGCATCTTTTCCAAGAAAACCTCAAAAAAAAGGGATTATGCAAAATTGAACTAGAAATGACTGACCAACACAAAGAGGTCAGAAGTAGGAGCAGTGTGGAAGTTTCCGAGGCAAGTTACGACTGGATGGAAGGAAAAATAAAACTTTCTATCAATGACTATACAAAGACAGGGCAGTCGTTGAAAGTTAGCAATTTCTCTCTCACTGGAGGCCATTAAGCAAGGGTATCTTGCTCACTTATTAGATTTTGTAGAAGGATTTCTTGCTCAAGTATGCAATGGACTAGAACTTTGAGGATCTTTCTAACTAGGAATTTAGTATAGGCAAGCTTATTTTGAATTGTCATATTGTATGAAACAGATTTTGAGTGCCTTAATAATTAGGTTCGAGAGAAAACAAGGCAGGGAGTCTTCTGCCAAGGCTTACAGGGGAATAATGTAAGACTTAACGAGGATATTGGATGGGAGTGAGAATGGTCCAAGGCAGGAGAAAATGACTGAAGATACGGAAGTGGTGAATAGCAAAATCCAAGTATTTTGAAATGAACAAGAATTCTGGAGAATAAACCTCTGTCTATGGGGAGACCTTCCCTTGCAATACCCCTTACAATTAATTTTGCCTCTCTTGTTCTTGAGACAGGGTTTCTATAAATCATAAAGTACTTTATAAATATGCACTCTTCCAATTCTCATCTTCTATCAAAGGAGATTCTGAAACCTGCCTCATTCACTCTTTGGCATTTAGCTATATTTGTCCTAGACAGCTATTCTTTTTATCTATTTTAAGTTCTTTGTGTTATATGCAAATTCCATTTCATTTTACTGCATTGCCTGGAAAGGTGTGGGATCAGTCTAGAAGGTTATCCTTTAAAGAAAACAAATTATGGCTTTTTCCTTAGTGAAAATAGGTAAAAAGAAATTACTTTAATAAAACCAAAATTGATGTTTTACCCCCTTGTATTCTTTTTCCCCAGGAGTATTAGTTCCTCAAACCTCACACTCAATTGCATAAGAAAAAGACTTTATTCTCTATTAAGGTAATTTCAAATTATTAATGAGCCTGTTGGAAAGATATGTCTTTGGTCGGGAAGCTTTCCCTGAAGCCCTGAGAAATGCCCAGTGAGTGTCTACCTGCTCTGGCTGTACATTAGGATCATAGACTCATGGGATTATAGATGTTGCAATGGAAGAGACATTTCACATCATCTATTGCATTTATTTCCTTTTAAAATTAAGGACACCAAGACCCAGAGAGGTTAACTTTTTTTGTCCAAGGTTATACAGGTAGTAGATAGGCCCAGGATGTCATTCTTCGTCCCTTGACTCCAAATCCAACATGTTAAGACACAGTTATTCAAAACATAATTTCTCTGAGGAGAAAGCACAAGTCCTCATTCCTTTAACACTGACAAAAAGGAAATGGTTACCCTTGGGAACATGGAATGGAGAATTCTGAAGGAAGAAATGGAGAAAACGAAATTAAAAGTCAGAAGGAAAGAAACATTTTTCTATCCTGTAGCATATCCATTTCTTCATTATTTTGCTAATTTTTCTTTATATTTATTAATGGTCACAAAATGAAGTGCATATGTTTGGAAACAGATGGTTCTTCCTTTATTATAGTTAACTAATTGTATGGATGGCAGGATCATTACGTATGATTAGGAATCTTCAAAATACCTGTAACTGCAGGCCCTATGATAACTTCTCAAATGGCAAATGTGGACACAGGTTCAGGATTAGGAACAAAGAGTACAGCAATCTGCAAGGGAGATGGCTTGTTTATATGCATAAATCTTCTACTAATTAGCTATCTCCAGGGAGATACTGGAAATTACAGGCAAATTAAATTGGCTTTTTGTTTTAATGTTCTTCTTTTCTTTGAGTTTGTCCCAGTGTGAAAATCTCCCTCTAAGTGAAATTGCATTGCAGTCATACATAGCCCTTGGTACAATTAAATAGTCATTGTGGAGTGAAAATTTGAAGATGTCTCTTACACAAAACCTTTTTAAAAGACAATTAGCAAGTCCTCTGTAATGTACCTATACTGAGATTGAAATAGTACAATATGGTTGTTTGTAAGTTTCTAATATACTACAAGTAAATTCTATTCAGATCACTTTTAGAACAAATTTAAAGGCATTTTGCATCTGAATATAATTTGTAAGAACCCCTGTAGAGCAGTGGGACATGGAAAAAGAAGGTTCTTTCACCAAGCATGAGTAATCTAATGTATTTTATTCTGTATACTTAGAAACACCACACAGAGAAGTAGTCCATAGGGTTCACCACATTTTATTGGGACCTAATAAAATGTTAAGAACTTGCATTCTAGAAATTCATGAAGATTTCTTCCAACTCATATCCCATGATCCCATTTATCCCTGTTGCTAAGGGACATTGTTTTCTGAGGCAAGGTGAGACAAACCTGTGATTTCACTATACATGTGTAGAAACCCTTGACAGCTCAGCTCTGGCGGATATTGGTTTGTGTTCCATGGCAGGGAAAATAGAGGCCATAGTCAAATCCACTAATTTACACAAATATTCAATGTCCTTACTTTAATATGCCCTCTTTCATCATGGTTAAATACATGGTGGGAAAAGGAGTAGGCTTAGAACACAGTTTCTGAGATCTATTACATACTAGCTGTATGATTCTGGGCAAGTCACTTATCCTTTCTATGCCAAGCTACTTCACTTGAGGAAAATGTGATAATAAAATTGTAAAGTACTTTTAAACATAGGTTGTTATTCGCTCTGATTGAGAGGGATTATTGCAGTTCTTAAACTCCCAAATCTGGTTGTTACCTTGGTTTTTATGTAAATGTCATGCTGTGTCCTTCAAATCTCTTACAAAAAGAAAATGGAAGCTTGGCTAAGATATATGAAATCTATCTATAAAACAGGTTTTTCTCCATCAACTAACACAAAGACAACTTCAGTTAGTCAGAAGTCAATCTTTAAATGTTACAATTTTTGTCATGCCTTACCCAAGTAGTGTGTGTGTGTGTGTGTGTGTGTGTGTGTGTGTGTGGTTTGGATGTGAATTCTGGATGGAGAACTGATGAAAGAGGAGAAAAGGTGCACTCAAAAGGTCCATTAAAGCAGCACTGATAAATATGAATGAGGAAAATGTATATTTTGAGGGATGCTGATACTTCTCTTGGATCTTTTATAAAAAAATAAAACCAAACTCACAAAAGGCACAGGTATGCATGTTGTGAAAATTAATGGAATTATTCTAATTTTCCCTGAAGTGCTTTGCTCATCTCTTTCATCATAGAGTCTACCATGAAGGTAAGGGGATTTGAATAGCTATTGGGAAGAAAATATTGGTAGCAAAAAAGACTGGGCAATGTACACTTAGAACAAGAAACTAAATAGGTATGAAATGTCCCCTTCTTTGAATATGGCTCAAGGGATCTTTGGAGAACTTAGATTTGACGAGTGGAACATAAATAACCTGTTTAGTTTCCAGGTAGTAGAATATATTTTTGTTGTTAACCTAGTGAGATGGCAAAATAGAAATTCAGCTACTTAGTACCCTGTGGGTAGCCGACTCAGGAAAAAATATACAGGAAAATAAATGGTCGTTTTCATATTGTTCCCTAGTGCCTCCAGGAAGGAATGGTGTTATTTCATGAGTCTGACATAAATACCAGATTCTAAGATTCTAGAGTGTATTTGTATGTTCCAGAACATTGTGTTTTGTTCAAAGAACTTAGGGAAATTATTAAAAGATGTACATCTTATTTAGAAGATGTACATAATATATGTTTCAAAAAACTGACCTGAATTAAAATTGGTTTAGAAAATATTTGGGAACTTCAAATTGCAACAGATTCCAGTGTTTTTTTAGTATTATCACATAGAACTCATTAGTCCTTCTTTAATGTGCATTTTTAAGGGTAAGTACCTGAATAAATCTTTAAAAGAACTATTTTTGCTAATAGCTGATATACATGAACTTTACTGAAATACTATTCCCTAAAGAGTTAAATTCAATATGAATCAGGTCTTTTGGAAACCATATCCAAGTCAGTTTAACTTCTAAAATACCAATAAGACTTTTTTTTTTTTGGTCATACAGTTTCACCTATAAGATGATTCCAAAGCATGAATGGTCTGAAAGTATTAATGTGGGTTTTTAGTGCCATCTGTCTTTTTGGAGGATGGGATCTTTGAATTTGACAATAAGCTGAAAATCCAAGTTTCCAGTACTTCTATTCAAGAAAATTAAAGGTTATCTGTCTAGCTCATGAATTTATTGTGATAATGAGATCCAAAACTTCAGATCAATACTTATAAGTCAGACTCTGAGTCAGCTGAGGCTGAGTCATCTACTCTTCAGAGATAATTTCAAATAGTGACCTGGAAAGTCATGATTATATTCATATCTTACCCCTACTACACATGAACTAATAGCAGCTTCAGTAAGAAATTCTATTCTCATGGAACACAGACAAGACTGATGTTTCTATTTAGGAAAGAAAGGAAAGCAACAGAGACTAACACACAAGTATTAAGATGAACATAAGTAGGAGATCAAAACTACTGAGGGTTCAAGTCCCTGTCTCATTATGCTATGTAATTCATTCAACTCACAGTGTTTTTCCTAGCTTATTCAGAAGTAAAATAGAAATTCTTTGGAATGTCAATGTCTGTGTCAAGAATATATTCACTAGTCCCACTACCACTAGGAAGCTTTGGAAATCTGTATGGTAGGTGAATGACTGCCAATTCTTCACAATGGTTTCTCAGGTGCCCATTTCCTATAATTTAGTTATCCACATTAGCGTTATGTCTCCTTGCAGTTGAGTTTTTGATGGGAGACATGACCCATTCAATTGAGTGTGGAGTGGTAACATAATGACTTACTTCTGAACCATTCTCACTTAGCTCCTTCCCCTCTATGGGTGTATCTATGCTAGGAACTACTCTTACATCTCTTCCTGCTTTATCTTTTCACTTTTTTAATGAACCAAAGACTTAAAAAAACAATAGTGGGTATATATGAACTTTTAATGTTGTCCTTTTGAGACTAACCAAATCAATTTAGCTTCTGAATTACTAATTAGATCTTGTTATAAGATGGTTTCACTGATAAAGTGACCCCAAAGAGTGAATGGTATAACACTGTTACAGTGGGTTTCCAGGGTCACCTCTAACAACTTGTTCTACATCAAATATCTTTAACATTGCTATGATGAGTAAGGTCTCTGGTCAGAGTCTATTTCTTGGTTTAAAAAGTGATGATAATTATATTAGTATTATCTATGAAATAAAATTTCCGTGGGAAAAGCACTTGAAGCATGATATGCATGTGAATTAATGTATTGGTGGTAGTGGCGGTCATAGCATTGGTAAGGATGATAAATTATGGTGATATTGTCATTTGGTATTTACTATAATCTTTCAAGGCTATTAGGACAGATATTTTCCCCATTTGACAGAAGGGAAACTTGAGGCATAGAAAAGTTAAGTGACTCGCTCATGATCACATTCAGAAATTAATTCTAGAACTAGTCTCATGTTCTTCTTATGCCTAGTACAAGACTAAATAAGACAAAGAAATTATAACTAAAACATAAATGTTATCCAGGAGATACTATCATAAAAGTAATTATTTAAGAGAATAACATAGAAGCATAAGACAAGGACATTTTAGAAATTGGCACTGTGTGACATCAATATTTTGAATGGAGGATTCAAAGAGAAAGTATGTTATAATAAAGAAAAACAGCTGAATGAAGAATAGAAACAATCATCTTAGGCATTTAAAAAGGAGTTATTAAGGAAAAATGCTTATCAAATTGAAGTTCTGGATCATAATTCTATCCTCAACATGTCTGAAAATAGTAACTGTCCTGAAAATTAGCTCTGTCAGTTAAACCATTTGCATTTCTTATTTGAGTGTAAGTGTAGATAATTAGAGTGGGAAAGTGAAAAAACACAAGGTTTGGAAGGACATGATGCAGGTTCAAATCTTGACTCTGCTGTTAACTCCCTATGAGACCATAGATAAGTCATTTTACTTCTTTGGGGCTTACATTTCTTGATGTTATTATATAATTGTAGAATACTGGAACTGGAGGTTCTTTTGGCAAACAATGAGTATGCTATCCTCATCTTACAAGACAGGAGACTAATTTAAAGAGAAGCAAAATGATTTCCCCAAGGTTATAAATTAGGTTAGTAGCACAGTTGGAAACCAAATCTCCTAACTCCTAAGCCTGAGTTCCTCCTAGACCACAGCGTTAAAGCAATTGAACTTGTAGTAGAAGAAATCATCGTCTGCATAAACAGAATATCTGTAGATCTGTGTCTGCGTCTGTGTCTGGTTTTTTTATATATATGCCTTTAACACACACATACAATAACAAAGAAATGTTTCAGGGAAAAGATCATTTTGAACAGTTCCATAGTATGGGAATTAATTGGGTTCCTTCTTTTTTTCTTTGTGTTTCAAAATATCTGTTTTTGACGTATTTTAGCAATTTTCCCAGATAAAATGGCTTTATCATGAATGTTTTTCCTTTGAAAAGAAAATCTGGGGTTGCAAAATACATAATGTACGGGGATCAAATATAATAGGTGGATAAATTAGTCTAAAATACACCAAGTTGTGTATCTTTATATGAAACAATGAATGATATAAACGAGAAGAACATTCTCTGTGGGTTTGTATGCATACGTGCATGTGTGTGAAAAGAAGGAAACGGAGGGGTGGAGCAAAGATGGTGGAGTAGAAAGATGCACATATGCTAGCTATACCGCCACAGCCCGTAAAATACCTGTAAAGAAAGACTCTCAACAAATTCTAGAGCAGCAGAAGCCACAGAACAACAGAGTGTAGGAGATTTCCAGCCAATGATGACCTGGAAAGGCTGACAGGAAACATCTGTCACACCAGATGTGGAGTTGAACCCAGCCCAGCCTTGGCCATACAGCATGGCTTGGCTCTGGGAGGAGGATGGAAGCAGCCCTTGGGGATGGAATCTCCAGTCACAGTAGCACCGGTTTGCAGATCCCTCAACCCAGAGGAGTGAAAGGTCAGTGACAGGGTTTCTTCAGCAGGCCAAGAAGGGAGAAGGGCCTTCCCATAGGTCCGGTCTCAGACAGCAGTGAAAGAAGCCACATCAGCAGGCTGCAGCAGTTCCCACAGCAACCCCTACAGAAGACATAAAAGTCAAGGTTTCTGTATCCCAAACATCCAAGATAAATATTCAATGGTCTCAGGCCATGAAAGACCTCAAAAAGGATTTTGAAAATCAAGTAAGAGAGGTGGAGGAAAAACTGGGAAGAGAAATGAGAGAGATGTGAGAAAACCATGGAAAATGGGTCAACACCTTACTAAAGGAGACCCAAAAAATGCTGGAGAAAGTTACACTTTTAAAAACAGGCTAACTCAATTGGCAAAAGGGGTACAAAAAGCCAATGAGGAGAAGAATGTTTTAAAAAACAGAATTAGCCAAATGGAAAAGGAGGTTCAAAAGCTCACTGAAGAAAATAATTCTTTAAAAATTAGAATGGAACAGATGGAGGCCAATGACTTTAGGAGAATCCAAGAAATCACAAAACAAAGCCAAAAGAATGAAAAAATGGAAGATAATGTGAAATATCTCATTGGAAAAACAACTGACCTGGAAAATAGATCCAGGAGAGACAATTTAAAAATTGTGGGACTACCTGAAAGCCATGATCAAAAAAAGAGCCTAGACATCATCTTTCAAGAAATTGTCAAAGAAAACTGCCCTGATATTCTGGAACCAGGAAGTAAAATGAATATTGAAAGAATCCACCGATCACCACCAGAAAGAGATCCAAAAAAAGAAACTCCTAGGAACATTGTGGCCAAATTCCAGAGTTCCCAGGTCAAGGAGAAAATATTGCAAGCAGCTAGAAAGAAACAATTCCAGTACTGTGGAAATACAATCAGGATAACACAAGATCTAGCAGCTTCTACATTAAGGGATCCAAAGGTGTGGAATGTGATATTCCAGAAGTCAAAGGAACTAAGACTAAAACCAAGAATCACCTACCCAGCAAAACCAAGTATAATATTTCAGGGGAAAAATGGTCTTTCAATGAAATCAAGGACTTTCAAGCATTCTTGATGAAAAGAGCAGAGCTGAAAAGAAAATTTGACTTTCAAACACAAAAATCAAGAGAAACATGAAAAGGTAAACAGCAAAGAGAAATCATAAGGGACTTACTAAAGTTGAACTGTTTACATTCCTACAATGGAAAGACAATTATTCTTGAAACTTTTTTCAGTATCTGGGTAGTTGGTGGGATTACACACACACACACACACACACACACACACACACACACACAGAGCACAGAGTGAGTTAAATAGAATGGGATCATATCTTAAAAAAATGAAATTAAGGGGTCAGAGAGAAATATATTGGGAGGAAAAAGGGAGAAATGGAATAGGGCACATTATCTCTCATAAAAGAGGCAAGGAAAAAGACTTTTCAGTGGAGGGAAAAATGGGGGAGGTGAGAGAAAAACCATGAAGCTTACTCTCATCACATTTGACTCAAGGAAGGAATAAAATGCACACTCATTTTGGTATGAAAACCTATCTTAAAATACAGGAAAGTGGGAGAGAAGGAGTTAATCAGGGTGGGGGGCATGATGGAAAGGAGGGCAATGGTAGGAGGGAACAATTAGAAGTCAACACTCTTGGGGAGGAACAGAGTCAAAAGAGAGAATAGAAGAAATGGGGGGCAGGATAGGATGGAGGGAAATATAGTTAGTCATACACAACATGACTATTATGGAAGTCATTTGAAAAACTACACAGATATGGCCTATATTGAATTGCTTGCCTTCCCAGTGGAGATGGGTGGGGATATAGGGAGGAAGAGAAGTTGGAACTCAAAGTTTTAGGAACAGCTGTAGAGTATTGTTCTTGCATACAACTAGGAAATAAGAAATACACGTAATGGTGTATAGAAATGGATCTTGCCCTACAGGAAAAAAGAGAAGATGGGGATAAGGGAAGGGAGGGACATTAGAAATGAGAGCAGATTGGTGATAGGGGTAATTAGAAATGCTTGGTGTTTTGGGGTGGGGGAGGGGAAGAAAATTTGGAACTCAAAATTTTGTGGAAATGAATGTTGAAAACAAATAAATTTTAAAAAAAGAAAAGAAGGAAAGGGAAAGAAAAAGAAAAGTAAAGGGAAACAGCAAAGTGTACAGATGAGGGTTAGGAAGGAAAAGGGAAAGAAGAGCAGGGAAGGAAAGGCAAGAATAGAGAAGAGAAAAAGAAATGAGAGAAGAGAATTGAATTTAAAAGATTTGAATAGCAGACTTCCCACCAAGATGAATCAAAGGCAAATCACCAAGCTGACACAATCAGAACAATCCAGAACAGAAGACTATAATGGTAGTTTAAATGGGGAGATCTTTTCCATTCATTAATAGGTCCATGTGATATTCTTGGATCACATGGAATGGATGAAAAAGGAAGGGTGGAACAGGAAGAGGAAGAGCTAGAGCAGAGGTAAGAGGAAGTAAGTCAGAGAACAGTCAGAACCTGGAAAGATGCAGGCTGCTGGCTAGTGTGAGTGAAGGAGCTTCTTTGTGATTTTGTTTAAGAGAACCTGTTTGTGATTTCTTTAATGGGACTGGTTTGTGGAAAGTCTAGCAGAGGGATGGCTTGGGGCTGGTGTTGCCCTCTGCATTGTAATTGTGTATAGATTTCTTTGTTATTATGAGGGATTTGCCTTTCTGGTGTCTGAATAAATGTTTTGGTTCTGTCTTTTATGGGGAGAGTGTGTGTTATTTTGTGATTCAGAATTTTGCCAGCACATTCATGGCTACCATAGGCTCTGTGAATGTTGCATTGGTGCTACAAAGTTCTAGACCATCAAATTCAAAATGAAGCATGACCATAATTCCTAGTAAGTACAGAAGGAGTTGCATAGTTCTTCCATCAGACTATGAGCTCTTTGCCTTTCTTTGTACTCCCAGTGCTTAGCAAATTGCCTGGCACATAGTAAATACTTAATAAATATTCATTGATTGAGACTGAATCCCTATAGTAGGAAGTAATTAATTCAAACTCACTAAATCATAAGCATTTGTTTCAAAGTTGTTTATTTTTAGAGTGTTGGTATTATAGTACAAATTATTCTTTCAGTTATGTTCATTTCATTCTGAATCTTAGATCTCTTCCCCAGATTTCTCTCAAAATATCTTTTCATTGTTTCTTGTTGCACAATAATATCCATTATATTCATATGAGACATTTCCAACTGATGGACACCCCTTTACTTTATACTTTACTTTGCCACTGGAAAAAGAACTGCTATGAATTATTTTTATAATGAAAAAATAAATTGAATGCATCTGTGATATATTTATACACAGCCAGTTATTATCACTTTTTTTTTTACTTTTCATTTCAATGTAATGGGCATAACACTGCTTGTCCTCCCTTTGCTTCTTAATAATTGTGTGAAGACTGATGAGTACAATATGCATGCAAGGCATTTGGACCCCTCAGGAGATGCAAGCAGTAAATGCAAGGCAGGTATTTTTTTCCATGACTTACTTTGGCAGCCAAAAATTTGCAGGCAACATCATGACATAAATTTGTTTTCTAGCTCAATGCTTGGGAGGTAGACCAGTGTTTTTTGCATGTTATTTTATTGATAGAGCACTTTGGTTGAACTCCAGGGGAAAATATAAAGGAGAAGGGAATGATAGCATGGGTAGAATTGTGCTTGAGGGACCTGAATTTCTTGGAAGAGTTTGTAAAAGTTATCATTTTTTTTTTTTGGTAAAAAGAGTAAATTTGGAAAACTACCAAACATTCTTCATGATTTAGTCATCTTTCTTGCATTTTTCCCTCCTTTAAATTGTTTAAGGAATTTACTATTTATTCTGCTTTGAATTCTTGGCAGATGTATTTCCAACACTAGCCAATATGGATTTCTATTAAGTATGTGCTTATTTTTCTGTATCCCAATGAATCTGGTTGGATTCTAAAAACCAGAACCATTCACTGATGAATGGTAAGCAGTTGGCTAGAATTCCTCTTTCATGCCTGCATACAATTATGTCACAAAGCATTACACATGGCATGGGTTTTCTTTCTGGCATTATTATGCTTTCACATTTCAATAAACGATCCTATGAATAAGGATTGAAATATCAGAAGCAGTATTATTCCCAACAGCAAAACCTGCCAGTGTAGAATATCCTTGCTTCCTGGGCTGGGCACATCTGTTGAGAGGCTCTTTTGAGTGCTAGAGGGACATTATTTTTCAAATGCTGACTAGGTGGAAATGACCTTGTGCAATAATATGGGCACAGAGAGAATCATAGTTTGCATTTGTTTTTTGAAGTTCCTTGAGATTGAAAAAAGATTAAGAATGAAATAATGAACTCCACACCTCACTTCAAGGACATCAAATAAAAGGAAAAAAATAAAATAATTCTTTGCATTGGTGCTATTAGATTTTTGGAAGCAGCTTGCATTTTTCAAAAAGAAAATAAACTATCTTTTTCCTATTTGCCTTTGAGGGGACATATTTTACATGCAATTGAGAGAAAGGAAAGAAAGAGAAGTAATCAATTTTACTGTTTTTTTTTCTTTTTCTTTCTTATTTTTTGCTCTTGGAACAAAAGAAACACTGTCAGTAATGACAGTCATTCCTAGTACAGTTAATGATCAAATAATAATCAAGGCCATGGACTGAAAAATTACTATGCATAAAGTATTGTACTGGCCTATGGGTACATAGAAAAAACTAATCTTTGCCCACAGAGTATTTCCTACCTAATTGACCAGATAGGAAAAATACAAATGCTAAGTAACCCAAGAGTGGAATAGGGAATCCATATGTTCAAGATTGGAGATTAGCAGGGTAGAAGGTAAGATATTCTAGAGTCCTATTAAGAACATCTCTTAAGTGACCATGAAACTATGGTTTCCAGGCTGGGAGGAAGACCAGTGGAATCAAAAAGAGAAATTATGGAGTAGGAGAAAAAAGAGGGGTGAACAGAATGGAGATCATAGAATAATAGATCTAGAGTTGAAAGGGAATTCTGAGGTTAAACTAGTTTTATCCCTTATTTTATGGATAGAATCAACAGGCTGAGGGAGATGTAGTGAGTGACAGACAGTAGTCACACTATCCTCTGACTATATCAATCTTTTATCTCTATTGCAGTTAGGTCAAAGATCAGGTTCAGTATGTGTAAGTAAATGGGAAAGAAATGGGTAGGGAGAGATTTCCACTTATAATAGTGATGTGATAGCTCCTAAATGAGTCCAGTTCCCTTGGCAAATATTCCAGGAAATATTTAAAAAGGCAAACTATTAAAAAAAATCAAGAAGCCCAAAGAAAAACAACAGGAACTGCACCATACAGTCTATTAATACATAAGAACCTGGTTAGAAGCCTGTAGATACTAAGGGGAGATGATGCTGGGGAGGACTGAAACTAATGAAGTTTTTCTAGAGTGGAGACTGAGGTCAATATGATCTTATCTTTGACCTGCCAAGAGTTAGAGAAAGGAAAAAAATTCTACTATTGTAAAAACGTCTCAGAGTTTGAAATCATCTTTAGATAATTAGAGGAGTATACCTTATCACTAAGAAAAACAATTGAACATAACCCCTCAATATGTGCGCATAAACTTACTTTAAATTATGCATAAGTAATATTGAATTAATAACCACAAGTGTTATCAAATATGCCCAAAATTAATTTCAAAATGGACAAAATAATATTTGATTGCAAAGTTCATAAGAAGCCATTTGTGTTTATTGAGTACAAGACTGACATAAACAGACTTACTATTGGGGATAATCACTTTACTCAGTATATTATAAATGGATATGTATAACGGTAAACAACTTTTATGCTAATGAATTAATCCCTGTAGGAGTGATGAAGACCTAAATTTGGGTAGTGGGTGTGGGCATATATAGAAGGAGACAGTGTGAAAAATGTGGAGGGAGAATCAATCAGACTGAACAACTTCTTGGAGTGATGGAATGTGAAGAGTTGAAACTGAAAATGAGCTTGGATGGTGGTTCTCTCAAAACCAATAAGGAACTAAATCTAATAGGAAAGCTTGGAGGAAGGCATATATTTGGGAGAAGAGATTATTTAATGGTATTTAAAAAGCAGATCACAATCAATCCAAGCTTCAATTCACTTAGTCTCATTCAAAATGAAAAGAGGAAAAGTGGGACTCCTAATAATCATTTACTGTCCTCTAGTGTAGAGCTCACTCCATGAAGGAATATGACATGATGGGGATTGGAGGGGTAAGAAGTGGGTATGAAATTTCCCTATGCCACTTGCATAGGAAGAGCTGGGGAGTATTGTGGTATAAGACCAAGTATTATGTGGAGGTTTTGGAGACAAAAACCATGCAGAAAGTGAAAGCTGCAAAGCATTATTTTACGCTATGATTGATGGTCAAAGTTCCTCCCTTGGTTGAGTCCCTGGTCTCCTAGAGGACCTTAACCTTTTGTCTGATGACCACTGATTACATGATGCTCTGTTTTGCTTTAACAAATTTCACTCAAATCATTGATTAATAGAGTGTTAGAGCTTAGTGATGTTAAAATCTCCCTAAAGGGCTTTAGATTTAACCCTCATTTCATGGATAAGAACACTAAAGCACAGAGAAGCAAAGAAGCTGAGACAGAGGCAGAATGATAATTCACTTCTCTTGATTTCCAATCTAGAACTCTGTCTGCCATTCTGCCTCTCATATACATTCATATCTTCTGTCCAGGAAGAATGTCTTGCCATCTCCATAAACATAGTCACCTATTATCCTTGAATTCTGTCATGTCACTTATTAAATTGCTTTTTTTAGGATGTATTCTTTCATTTTCTCTTTTTTGATTCTCCTTTCTAATACTCCATTATTATTATTATTTTTTTTATGTACTCAGGGCTCTCTCTGATTGCAGAACATTTTAATTTGAGATATATAGGGATTTAATGAAAAAATATGACACTGGGAACCAAGAAACTTGGATTCTAATTCTAATCACTGCCAATTATCTGTAAGACCATGAACATATTGGAAGTTCTGTGGGCATTTGTTTCTTGATCTATAAATAGAAAATTAAGAAGAGATTACCTCAAATAAAAGGCCATTAAGACTAAAACTTTATGAGTTGCAAGATCAAGAATTATTTTTGAAAGATATGGCTTTTGAAATCTAAGTAGTCTAAACTACAGTCCCTTGTTTGCTATATAGAATCTGTCAAAGTTTGTATTAACTTCCCTCTCTTTCTGTTTTTCAATACGTCTATGATGTAGTTATGATCTAGATAATAAGAGATACAGATTTACTCTTACATGTGTATCTAAGCTACACACTTTCTGGTGGCCTTCTGTATTTAAAGTTAATACCCTATATAGAGATTAATTACTCATAAGAAAAGGGCAAGTTTTATTGTAAAGAAGTGTAAGACTGATATAATTCTATTGCTTTAAAGTTTGAAACACATAGTGAAGTATAAATGATGTTTTAGAAGGAAAGGGAAAAAGTGATTTTGCTCACTGAGTGGTGAGCAAATTCACACATTCTTAATGGGAGCCTTTGCATTGCCCCTGTACTTGCCCATAAGCTAAAAATAGTCCCTGACTCAGGCAGCAGTTACAGTGAGGTAGCTTTGCAAAGGGAAGGAATGCCTGAGGTGTATACAAAGTTTGCGAAGGATTTTGAAACACACTTTTTGTATCAGGTCAGCATTTCCTGCACCTCTGTTACTCATTGGGGCCTAACTGGAAAAAAAGGGGGTGAGGAAAAATCATGTTCCCTTCTTGAGCCTCCTCTCACCCTTACTGCCCCATCTCCTCATTTAAAAATATCACTTTCAGAAATCAAAAGGCAGATTTATTTTATTTCATATTTAGAGTTTCACATTTTCTGATTTGTGAGTTGTCAAGGAAACATTCTTTTACAAGGTGCTTGGATCTGTGTTTTGACCTTTATCTGAGAATGTCAATTGCCCATGCGTGGCACCAAGATACATTCTGTTAGCTGTTAGACTTCAGTAAAAAGATAATTTCAACAATTAAATATAGCCTTGAAATCCAAAAAGAACCTACATATTGGCAGATTTGATGTTATTTGCTAGTTTTCTTTTAGTTTTTGATATGAAATATGTGATGGAAAAAGAAATTTATCTACCTGAGGAAATAACTGTCTTCTGTTCAGAACTTAAATCTTTTCATGCTAATTACAGGCAATTTTCACAGATAGAAATTGTCACCTTCCCCCATTCCTTGTTAAAAAAAAACTGATTCTGGGAAAATGCAGATTTTTTTTTCATATAAAAAAAAGAATTTCAAGCCAAGTCAAACATGCAATAGTATCTCAGAGTTAATTTTTTCTACATTATTCAATGTGAAATACAGAAAGCTTATAGAAATTTTCTGAATAATTGTGTAGTCTTACAGATTATTATTAACCAAAATACAAAAGCATATTTGCAAAACAACAATACAAGGAAATTGTTATAGTTCCCTAGAATTATATCCAAAGTGTATTTCCTAGATCTTTGCCATATATCTATGTAAATGAATGCTGAATCTCATCACATCTGCATTTTCTACCCTTATGAAAAGTACCAGATCTTATCATAAAAATGAGAAAAGGATCGACATGTACAAAAATAATTATAGCACCTCTTTCTGTGGTAGCCAAGAACTGGAAATCAAGAGAATGCCCATTAATTGGGGAATGACTGAGCAAGTTGTGGTATATGACTGTAATGGAATAGTATTACACTATAAGAAATGACAAACAAGCAGACTTCAGAAATACCTGGATAGATTTATATGAAATGATGCTGAGTGAAGTGAGCAGAACCAGGAGAACATTATACACAGTAATAGTCATGGTATGCTAGGACTGCTTTTGATAGGGTTAGTCATTCGCAGCAATGCAAGGACCTAAAACCTTTCCAATGGACTCATGACGCAAATGCTATCCACATTCAGAGAAAGAACTATGGAGTCAATGTAGAATGAAGCAAACTATTTTCTCTTTTGTTATATTTGGTTTTGTTTAGTTTTACTCATGGTTTCTCCCATTTGTTTTAATTCTTCTATGCAATATGACTAATGTTAAAATGTGTTTGATAAGAAAGCATGTGTAGAGCCCATATAATATTGCATGTTGTCTTGGAGAAGGAGGGGGAGGGAAACAGAGAAAATTTAAAACTTATGGAAGTGATTGGTGAAAACTGAAAACAAATAAATAAATAAATTTGGAAAAGGAAAAGAAAGTACTAGATCTGAGTCCCACGATAGAGAAGGCAAAATGCCTGCTTCTTAAACTCTGGGTCCTACTTCCATTTTGCCACCCACAGTTTAAGAAGTGCTGAGAGGGATTGGTAGTGGAAAAGTTTAAGAAGCCCTAATAGTGGAGGAGAGATCAGAAGACCCAAATATGAATTTAGGTACTGCCACTAACTAGGGGTATTGCACATTATTTTATTTCCTCAACTTCTGCTTCCCCTTATTAAAAATAAAGTAGAACAAAAACTTTGCAGATAGGCACTATTTCATTTTTTCTTCATAACTTGGGATGCTTTATATAATGTTTAGTAAATATTAGTCACTATTTGTTGTGATGTGTTGTGACTGACCTCTAAATATCTCTTGCAGATAACCTCTAAAATCTCTTGCAGAGCTAATGGTGTGAGACTCTTAGTGTATATATAAACCCTCTAAAAACTGCACTGATATGCTAATTTGTTCAACAGATTCTATCTTTACTCTGAGTCTAATCCAGAGGCAGCTATCTCATTCTCTTTAATTCTTAATTAGTTGGGAGAGGGAGAAAAAAGGAGAATTTTCCTGTGATTAAGTGGTATTTCACTAATAGCATGCTTCAGATATATGTTCTGTACTCAGCGGGTACTAATTAAATATTGAATTAAATTTATTTCTCCATATGGAATGTACGTATTTCTAACAATGCAGCCCCAAGTGGTTACTTCCTTCTAGCTACATTTGCATGTAAGGGAAAAAACCTTAGTGCTTAGGATTCTAGACTCATAGGGAAGTGTGATGTAGACAGAAGAAAGTCAGACCTAGAGTCAGTAGATCTGCGTCCAAATCCAGGCTCTAACACTCTCTAGCTATTTGACTTTCAGCAAGTATACTTCAATTTCCACATCTATAAAATGGGAATAATAATATTTTCACTGTATCAGAGGAATTAGAAGAAAAGTACTTAGCAAAATAAAACATTTTTACAAAGTAAGAAGTCACTTAGAGTTAAAAAGAATTTTAAAAATCTCTTATTCTTCTCCACCTCCCTTTACACATCAGGAATCTGATTTTCAAGGAGGTTAAGGGTCTTAGCCCAATGTTTCACTTTTTAGAAAATCTCATACAAGGGTGTTTTATCTCTCCTACTGTTATTATTTTTGTTTCTTCCTGAGTTTTTCTTTCCTAGAATTATAGAGTTTTAGGCATGGAAAGGTCCCCATAGACCATTCTAGTCTGTTTCTCTATATAATTGTTTTATAGAAAAAGGGTCTCCAAATAAAATATAATATTATACTTATTTTTCTTCTTCCTATGGTATTCTCTGGTGACCTGTGTGTGAGACTGTCAGTACTAACGTAGAATCTCAATGTGGAGCTTTACTTTTGCTAAAATATGAGTCAGTGACATAGCTGTTTTTTACTTAACACATCAATATTTAAAAAGTAGTTTTTTTCTCGATGAACAACACTTGATCTAGCTGACAGAGTAATAAGGAGTAAGTCACTTTCATCCTAGGTCTGTCCCTACCTGTCTTTGTGACAATGGACATAACAATTTGAGATACCAATGGAACTATAAGCAAAAAATGTCAGAGCTTTCAAGGGCTCTCAGATTAATTTTACAAATTCATTTTACACATCAGAGAATTGAGTCTGAGAGAGATTACACGACTTGTCCTACATCATATTGAAAGTCAGTGACATACCTGGGACTCAAATCAAGCTCTACTGATGTCCAACTCATTTTCCCTCAAATACAGAATACAGCTGCCCTAGGCCTGAAATGATAGCACAGATTCTCAAAACTGTCAGAGATGTTAGAGGCCACCAAGGATAATCAATAGATGGAGAAGAAGCTTCTCTACAACATCCCCAACGAGGAACATGCCTTCTTGCATTCTCTGCAAGACTTAAAATTAGAATCATATATAGTTATCCCTTCTATATCTCAGTGGTTTTGGGTATAATGCCCCCACACTCTGGAAAATCCACATTAAAAAAATGTTGGCTCTGTTTTCATACCAGAGAAATCTGATTTCTTTTCCCTTTTTTGGGGGGAGTGTTTACAGTATCTTATTGTAAAATTTGGGTTAAGTATTTGGTCATAAGCTTTATGTTTTCTGTGAGTCTTTGTGTGTCATCTGTGGCTTCTGCAAAAATGCCCCCAAATTCTATTTAGTTTCTTATGTTACTCTACAATATACAGAAACCATTATGGGGAAAGTCATGATGTGGAAAGTATAAATGTAAAGTGCTGGAGGAAACCTTGGAGGTCATCTAATCCAGCACTCTCATTTTTACGTATTAAAAAAAAGAGGTGTAGAGAGGTGGAATAATCTGCTCAACGCTACACTCGTGCCCAAGTGGCAGAACCAGTATTAGAACTCAGGTTCTTTGATTGAAGAGCTTAGAGTATTTCCACTCCACTGCAGAGAAATCATCAAATCTCAGGATATACCATTCAGTTTTGGAATAGCTCAAGGTGATAGGACACTTTCCCTTACATCAAGCCTAAATCAACCTTCCTTTAACTTTTTACCTGTTCCCATTAGTTTTGTCCCTGGCAGCCAATTAAAAAAAATAACATTCTGCCCCATTCTTCTTACGACAATTTTCAAATGCTTGAAGACTGCTGCATTGCAAGTCTCAATCTTCTTTTTTCTAGGCTGAACATCCATGGTTTTCTGATTTATTCTTCATGCCATACAATGGCATAAGAATTAATTGGGGACAAATTAAATAGCTACATTTATTGGCATATAATAAAACTGATAAAAGTTTAAAACTTTAAAGACTTTTGATATGTAATGTAGCCTCTCTTGCTTTAAGCATTTATTTTACATGAGAAGTCATTGATGTAATAAAAATTTTACTTATACTCTTTAATTCTTCATCATGAAATGATACTTTTAAAGTCACATTGGAAATTAAGCACAATTTTCCCAAATCTAGCCTTGAGTAGTCAATGAGTTTTAAACTTTGACAGGAATTTTGACATAACAGTGAAAAAGTGAGTGTCATAAGTAAAAATTACCTTTCCAGTCCTCAGTATTCCAGTCTTTACATTGTTTGGCCCATGAAAAATATATTTTTCTTTTATAGTATGCTCATTAGACTTTTTTTTATAAATCTCTAACACTCCTGACTTCAGAGGTGTCAAACATGGCTGACAGGCAGCAGAAAGTTCACAACATTTGCAAGTGTGGCCTGAACCAAATTAAAATGTAACATCACATACTTACTAGCTATGTAACTCTTGGCACGTTACTTAATCTTTTCTTCAGTTTCCTCATCTGAAAATGGGGATAATAATATCACAGCTAGCTGGGTTGTTGTTCTGAGGGTAAAACAAGATAATTTTTGAAAAAATACTTTACAAATCTAAAGTACTATTTTGTGGGGTTTGTTCTTGTTATTTAACACCTCTTTATCCTTTAGACTTTATCCAATGTGCCTGCTATAGGCAAGAGCACTGTATTAGGTTTTGAGGGCAATACAAAAGAAAATAGAAGATAAGGTTTCTCTCCTCAAATGTGTGATATCTAACTAGGGAAATAAAATATAAAAATATGATTATATATTACATCTAAAGCAGCGATAAACTTTAAGCATCAGCTAGTCCAAAAGACTCATTTGTATATGAGAAAATGAGTTGTAAAGAGTTAATATCACTTATCTGAGGCCAAACAGCTTATGTGTATCAGAAATGTGTCTTGAACCCTGGTCTTCCTCACTGGCACTCTGTACACTAAGCAGGTAGCTAGGTGAGGAGTAAATAGATGCTGGGGCTGGAGTCATTAAGACCTGAGTTTAAACTTGGCCTCCAACATTTATTAGCTGTGTGATCCTGGGCAAGTCACTTAATCCTTGTTTGCTTCAGTTTTCTCAACTATAAAATAAGAATAATTACAGCACCTACCTCCCAAGATTGTTTGTTATAAGGATCAAATAAGCCAATATTTGTAAAGCACTTAGCCCAGTGTCTGACTCATATTTGGTGCTATATACATGGTTACTCTTTTCCTTCACTTTCTTCATGGTACATTAACATTAACCAGTCTGTTGCTATGTATATTTGTAAGTGCCTACTATATGAAACACACCTTGGGGAGCAGCGTAGGAGACTTAGTGTTTGTCTTTGAGCAGCTGGCAATTGAGTTAAGGAAAGAAAATATCAGTAGATGAAAATGTTTTGTCTAATACTGAATGCTAATTATTTCAAAAAAGCAGTATTCATCACATCATGAATTCTTTTCCTAAAGCAAATCTAGAACTTGGTAGATGATCTTCTAGAATTGCTGTGGTTTTAATAAGTATCTTGTTGTTAATATGCGGACAAACCAACAAATTTAGCTAGGCTGATCTTTGGATGACAGATTAAAAGTTCTCAGGCTTACAGCAGTTGTGTAAAGTTTTAGGCCCCACTGGCGTAGCTTTTACGAACCTGTGATCATTTCCACACCACAACTGAATTTAAAAAGTTGAATAATAATAAAGAAATTAAACAACAGAAGAAGATAAACTAGGAGAAAAGCATATTATCTATTGCCAAATCGTTGATATTTGCATTAGGTGCTATGAGTTTATAAGGAGATATTGAGGTGAGCTAGAGTACGCAGTTGGGTGGCACAGTGGATATAGTATCAAACCTATAGTCAGAAAGACCTCAGTTCAAATTCAGCCTCAGATACTTACTGTCTGTTTGACCCTAGGTAAATCACTTAACCTGTTTACTTCAGTTTCTTCAGCTGTAAAATGCGGAAAATAACAGAATCTTACTCCCAGGTTGCCATAAGAATCAAATGAAATAATATACTGTGCCAAGCACATACTAATTGCTATATGTGTTAATTATCATTATTATATCAACAGCAACAATAATGACCATTAGTCTAAGAAGGCTTCATGAAAAGAGAAGGAACAAATGAAGGATTTTGGACACGGGTTTTTTTTTTCCTTACTAGTCAAACAAGTAATATGATGGAGAAAAATATGCTAAGTGATGAAAGCATAACTGAATTGAAATTAGAGGGTTGTTAATAAGGGAAGACTTCTGAAAAGGAGGAGAACTTTCAATCTGGTTTTAAAGTTTTCATAGTTTAGAGAAGAGAATGGAAGGAGGACATGAAGACTAGGAAGAACACAAAAGCAGCTCATCTATGTTACTCATTTCTGCCCCCAATACCCCTTGAGGTGTGATTTTTCTTGGTGCTCAGTCATTCTAGTCGTGTCCTACTTTTTGTGACCAACCCCATTTAAGGTTGGAAAAGTACTGGAGTGGTTTTCCATTTCCTTTCTCAAATTGTTTTATAGAAGAGGAAACTGAGGCAAACAGAGTGAAGTGACTTGCCCAGAGTCACAGAGCTAGTAGGTGTCTGAGGACAAATTTGAACTCTGAAAGAGGACTCTTTCTGACTCTAGGAGCAGTACTTTATTCACTGTGACAACCAGCTGCCAAGAGTACTAATGGATAAATCTAGACGAGGTGATTATAAAGGTAGGTAGATTAAAACTTGTTTAATGCCTGGAAACAAAGTTGCTAGCATATCTTATCTTCTTTCTTCCATGTTAAATATCTCCAGTTATATAAACTGATCATTTATGGTAATCAGCTCTAGGACAGTCACAAATCTGGTTACCCTCACCCCCAACTTCACTTGTATCAATGTGCTTTCTAAAATTTGTCACCCAAAATTAACATCATTATCCAGATGTGTTGTTATAGTGGACAAGAGACAGCAGCACTATCACATCATTAGTTCTTTACCTTATTCCTCTGTTGATTCTGCCTAAGAGGACAAAATCACTGCCTCATATGGCTTCTACTAACTTAATAATAAATTTACTTTGGGAATGATAAATAAAGAAAGATAGAAAAAGTGACTAGATCTGACAATTAAAATATTGAGACAGTTGTGGGGAGAGGGATCCATTTCATAGGATAACTGGATCACATGTTTAGAGCTAGAAAGGATCTTAAAGATATTCAGTAAAATCCACATATTTTAAGGATAAGAAAACTGAGGCCCAGAGTACCTAAATGACATCTCTAAGGTCACACATATATTAGATGGCAGAGCTTGTATTTGAACTCCAATCCTTGACTCCAAATTTAGCAACAAAACACTATTTGGAGTGAAGTTTTTGGGGAAATTGTACAGCATTTCCTTTTTCTGTTTGATACTGCAATTAGTTTAATAGATCTTTTATTTAAAAAAGCGATTGGGGTTAAAAGACTTGCCCAGGGTCACATAGCTAGTAAGTATCCAAGTCTGGATTTGAAATTAGTTCCCTCTGACTATGAGGCTTGTGCTTTCCCCACTGTACCACCTAGCTGCCCCTAGTAGATCTACTTTTAAACTCCCTCATGAGAAAAGTTGGGCTGGTAAGGGAATTATTTAACAGTATTTTGCTTTAAGTTATCATATGAGTGCATCCACATGTCTAAGGCCCCAGATCTTTCGTCCAGGAGACTCATACCTTTTTTGATAGATATAAGAGCTCACAGATTTAGATTGTTTCTGACTTTTTTTTGCAGTAAAGTTCCTGAGAAATTGGTCAAATTACTCAGTTTTCATAGCTTTATGAGGGTGCACTTAGCATGAAGCCATCTACTCCAAACTGAGATTCAACCTACCTTTCTGGCTAATGCTACCTTGTACAGATGGAGAGTATTTTATAGGTTTGCATGATGTCAGGTTCTATATCATCTTAGTCTGTGAAATTTTTATAACTTTAGAATCATGTTTTGTTTTTTCATTTATTCAAATAATTAGTTCAAAGACTTTGCATCTGATAGAGCACAAATGACTTCTGCTACTTACTAGCTTTTCCCTATTCTTTTATTATCACTGAACAATTTTGGAATCTAAAATAGAGAGAAAAGAGAAAACATCCACTTCATGTGAGTCACTAACTTGGCTTTCATTATTTCAAAGCAGATCATCAACCTGATGATTCATTAGGGAACAGGAACAATCTGCAACAGCTCATCCCTTTGCTAGCGAAGTGCACATGGCCTGAAAATATGCAAAAATGTTTAGAAGAGCAAGGTTAGATAAGTGGGCCCGCACTATGGAAAATCCAAGTACCAAATATTAAGCAATATTGACAAGGAGCCTGGTTTATTATGTCCAGTGACACAGAATATCAACGATCAATACAAAGTATTTATTCTGTGCTCACCATGTGCCAGGGAATGTGCTAGGTATTAAAGACACAGAAATAGAATAAAACACTAATAAGGTTGTGATGAAGTACAATCAAAAACAATAGTCTGGGGGAAAAAGATGGAGTTTTTAGTTTTAAATAACACTAGCTAAGCCATACATATTTGAGCAAGTCGCTTAAGGATCTTAATAGAGGTTTCTTCAGATAGAAAATTGAAGAGATTTCTTCCTAAATAAACTCAGATTACTTGTAATCACCTCTTTTGGTCCCAAAGAACAGATAGTGGAATATATATCTCTCTTCTTGGTAGAGAATTGGAAGAATAAAGACGTGGAATGTTTCACATACTGTCAGACATGGTCACCATGTTGGCTGATTTTTGTCAATAATGGAGGGTTTCCTGAGGATTGAGAGCAGAAAAAGCAGAAAATAGAGAGCTGAAATGAAGTACATTCCAGCCACAGACGACAGCCTGTGATAAAGCCCAAGGACGAGAGGAATGGTTGGGTAAAGGACCAAGCATTTATTAAGCTCCTACTATGTACCAGGTATTGTGCTTCATGCTTTACAAATATTATCTCATTTTGATCATCAAATATCAAAGAGGGGATATAAAAATAGAGTTTGAAAGGAATATAAAGTGTAGAGAGAAAATAATATATAATCTACCTGTAAAGATAACCTGTAGCCAGGTTGTGAGGGGATTTAATTGCTAAGAAAATAACTTGAATTCTATTCCAATAAGGAATGGCTGGAATTTCTCAAAGAAAGAAATAATATGGCATCCTTGTGATTTATGAATATTAACTACCCTCCACAATATTTTTCATATCTGGTCTTAAATACCTTCATTTGAATAGACATGAATATTGCGCTTTTTCTTTATCCCCTTAAAAGAAGGAGAAGATGAACAAGGAGAATGAGAAGAGCCACATTACAGTCGTTGATTTCATCTGACCAAATCTCAGTAAGTTCGAGGTCAATTTTAACTCTTTGCCGTTAGTCTCTTTTTCCTTTTTGTGGAATATGACTTCCTTGAAGATTTTTGAAATTGTCTTTTCTCAGTATATCTATAATCTCCTTGGTTCCCAGTGCAGACATTGCAACTCATCATTATTTTTCCATGAATACTACTAGGAAACTAACAGAGAACACCACATATTCTGACTTCTTAAAGTTCACAAGGTAAAAAATACTTTTTTTATAGTGGACAGTAAGACAAAGTGATGACATGCAACCCAGTCTCTTCTAATTAAAGACTACTGTAATTCCACTAGAGTAGGTTGCTTTTTCTTCCTGGAGGAGGTATGGCATGCATGCCAACAAATACAGTGCAAGCTAGGATAAGCACAGGGGATAATATTAAATTTCTTGGGAGGTGGAAAATCTTTTCTGCTTTGGGAGATGAGGGAAGACTAAATTAAAGGATGATGTTTGAGACAGGCCTTATGGCCAGCCCAATGGAGATAAATGAGGCAGTGAGAGCATTTCAGGCAGAGGCAATTAAGTGACCAATGTCAGATGGACAGGAATTTACCAGACTTTCTCAGTAAACATATCTCAGAATTACTTTTTTAAGAGTGGAAAATGTTTTTTTCACCCAATGGAATAACTGTCTGGGGGTGATTTCTGGCATTACTTGTTAAAGTTGGAGGGAATTTAAATGGGGAGAAGCCTTCCAAATGCCCTTAAATCATACCCCATAAGCTCTATCCTACCAATTCCTGATCTTCATTTTGAGTTTTGAAAACCATAGATTTAGAGTTGTAAAGGGCTTTAGAAGACTCTTCATCCAGTTCTCAGAATTTTTATCTCAATTAATCAATCAATCAGTGATGAAATTGAGGCTCAAGTAAAATATCAAGGTGACATGAGTAATAAATGTCAGAAGTAGAATTTGAGCCCAGGTTTACTGACTCCAAATCCAAAGTTCTTTCCACTGTTCCAGACAGGGACAAAATGTTGCTATGAATGTTAACGGCTCAGGAATGTGCTTTGCATATGGAAGAAGACATCTCTCCCTTATGGGACAGCAATAAAAAGTTACCTCTGTGATAAGACCTTAGCCATGATGGTGTTTGTATTTGTGTTTCAGTGATAATGGAGCAGGTCCATCTGCATTTTCAAAAGTGATTTTATTACTCAGAAATAGTAAATGTACCTCTTCTATTTGGTGCTAGGTCACACTAATTCCTTCAAAATAAATAAGGCTGAATACAACAGTCTTATCGAGGAAGACAGGAGTTAGGCAATGTCATATTTCATGGCATAAACACTGATTTTTACATGAATTTATTATAAAGCCCTTATGTTTTACATGTGATATTTTTATTGCTCTGTTCTTCTGGCATGAAAAAGAAATTGTCTTTTCAAATAAATTTTTTATTATTATCATTAATCTCTCAAATTTGTCCATCTTGTTAGTCAAAGAGTTTTTAACCTGGTGCCTGTAAACTTCTATTTTACTATCTATATGTCTCAAACGCTACCTAATATGTTGTTTCATTTGATCTTCTCAATAGCCTTGTAAGACAGGTAGGGTATGTTTACATATAAGGAAACTGAGGTATGAACTGGTTAATTGAATTGCTTAAGTTCACAAAAGTCAATGATGAAGTCAGGGTTAAAATTCAAGTCCTTTGACTTCTACAGTATAGCATACTAAGGAAAAAAACATTTATTCTGCTTCTGAATTTCACCAAGTCATTTAAGTTTTTAGGCTTCTACTTTTCTTGTCTTTCAAATAAATCCATGATAGAAAAAGAAGACAGACTGACCATATGGCAAGACAAAGGAATAGGGAGCCCATATGACTTGCTAACATCTTTGTGATGCCAGAAGAATGTGAAGAAGGCTCCCAACCGCTGCATGGATTCCCCCAACATGATCTTAAGGGAGGATACACATCAAAGGAGGATTAGGAGTAGACAGGTTGTGATCTACATGGTTGGAAGGAATACTCACATCAGTACATCGTAGATATATTGGAATATTGGAATAAATGAAGGACTTGGTGGAGATATTTCCAATATCCTTTTAATTTCTGAATCTCCCTTTAGGAGTGTTTTGCAGTGCTGTAACTTCCCAGTGACTGTTCCTCCTTCTCTTAGGAATCAGTAAGTCATTCACTTCACAAACATTTATTAAGCATTGATTTGCCAGACATATTGTTAATCATTGGAGATTTGAAGAAAGCCAAAAGAAAACTATATTCTAATGGTGTTGGTTGGTTGTTGCCCTTCATCTTCAAAGAGGACCAAAATGACATCACTATTGTAAAATGAAATTTCAGTGTGTCTGACTGTGACTGATCAGACCAACATGAACTCAGGATGCTCTACCACGGGTTGGGCACAAATAGTCTATATGAATATTTGGGGTGGATATCCCAAATTTGCACATCTTGCAAAATCTTTGTGCTGTCTCAATTCTACTTTGCTTAAAAAGCAAAGTACCCTTTCTTATGTGGGCATGCCATGCTGAGTGGTCCTGTGCCAGTGTCTCCCATGTTGCAGTCAAATACAAAATTCTTGAGAGAGACCTTGAGAGTGTCCTTGTATTGTTTTTTTCTGGCCACCATGTGATCACCTACCCCATTCAAGTTCTCCATAAAATAGCCTTTTTGGCAAGCGTACATTTTGCATTCGAACAACATGGCCAGCCCATCAGAGTTGCGCTCGCTAAAGAATAGTTTGTTTACTTGGCAGTTCAGCTGGAGCAAGAACTTCAGTGTTTTGTACCTTATCCTGCCAGGTGATCCTCAGAATCTTCCTAAGACACCAAATGGAAGTGATTTAGTTTCCTGGCATGGCACTGATAGACTGTCCATGCTTCACAAGCATATAACAATGAGGTCAGCACAACAGCTCTGTAGATTTTCAATTTGGTAGTCAGTCTAATACCTCTTTTCTCCCAAACCTTTTCTTGGGGCCTCCCAAACACTGAGATAGCTCTGGCGATGCATGCATCAACCTCATTGTCAATATGTACATCAAGGTAAGTGAACTTATCCACAGCATTTAAAACATATAGATGGTGTGGTGGTAGTTGATGGAGCACCTGTGTCTTTTTGGTGTTAATTATTAGACCAATATTATCACAGGCAGCAGAGAATTGATCTATGCTTTGTTGCATCTCAGCTTCAGAGGCTACATTGAGTGCACAATCATCAGCAAACAGAAAATTAGGCACCAACACTCCCTCCACTTTGGTCTTGGCTTGCAGCCTTTTCAAATTGAAGAACTTACCATCAGTATGGGAGTTGACCTTGATATTGTGTTTATACTCATTGAAAGCATTTTGTCAACGTGGCTGAAAACATCATGCTTAAAATAGCATGAGAGCAAGCACACAGCCCTATTTCACTCCACTGATGACTGGAAAGGCACAAGAGCTATGTGCATTATCCAGAACCTGGGCAAACATGCTGTCATGAAATTGACGTAAAATATTGAGGAACTTCTTTGGGCAACCAAATTTTGATATAATTTTCCACAAGCCCTCACAACTAACAGGGTCAAAGGCCTTGGTCAGATCTACAGATGTTAAGTACAGACCCCTGTTCTGCTCCTGGCATTTCTCCTGGAGATTTTGGGCAGCAAACACCATATTGACTGTTCCTTGGCCCTTTCTGAAGTCACATTGGCTCTCAGGTATATGCCCATCTTCCAGGTGAAAGATCAGCCTATTAAAGAGAACTCTAGCAAGAATTTTGCCAGCAGTGACTAAGAGAGAGATCCTCCTGTGATTGTTGCAGGGCAACCTATTCACTTTACCCTTATAGAGATGGACAACGGAAGCATACTTGAACTCTTGGGGGATAACCTGCTCTTGCTACATAACCTGGAAAATTTCAGTCACCTTTTTGTATGAGCAATGGCCCCCCTACCTTGTAAATCTTAACTGGAATAGAATCAGCACCAGATTCTGTGCCACATGAAAGGAGCCTAATGGCCTTCAAAACCTCTTCTTCAGTTGGAAGTTCAGTTAAGGAGGGATTGACTTCAACCTGAGGTAAATGGTCAGTGCCCTCAGCATTGATTGATGATGGTCTGTTGAGAACACTATAGAAGTGTTCAGCCCATCTCTCTAGGATCATGTCCGTATCACTAATCAATGTGACTCCATCAGCACTGAGTAGTTGTGATGCCCCATAGGTTTTTGGTCCATAAATAGCTTTCAGGGAATCATAAAAGTGCTTTGGATTGTTACTATCAGCATATATCTGAATTTAATCTGCCTTCTTACTGAGCTAGAAATCCTGCTTCTCTCTAAGCTTTTCTTGTAGTTTATTTTTGATGGAATTAAATGCTTGCTTCTTAGAGGTGGATGAACTATCCTGCTGGTAAATCCTGTGTTCTCGTTTCTCATTTAGCAGCTCTGAATTTCCCCATCATTTTCATCAGTCCAGTCTTAGTGTTTGCAAGTGTTCTGACCCAGATGAGCAAATGCAGTGCTGTACACTAAATCTCTGAGAGCTGCCCACTGTTTTTCTGCTCCACTGTTGCCAATTGTGCGTTGGCTCGACTTTCCCTGCAAGTCAGCAGCAAACTGTTCGGGTTCAGAGAAGAGCTCTAATTTGTTGACATTAATTCTTCTGGTAGTTATTTTGCCTTGGGGGTGGTGCTTTTGATGAATGCATATATTTGGCTTGGAAAGGATAAGTCTATGATCAGTCCAGCACTCTGCACCACACATTGCCTGTGTCACTCTCACATCTTGTCTGTCTCTTCTCCTTACAATCACATAATCTATTAGTTTGCTGCAAGGGTGCATGCATGAAGTTTCATTGCATTTAAGTAAATGGAAGGCAGTGTTGGTGATGAGAAGGTTATGTGATGCACAAGTCTTCAGTAGTAAATGACCATTGCTGTTGCCGTTTCCAACTCCATTCCTCCCTAGGACTCCCTGCCAAGTCTGTTAGTCTGAGCCTACTGTAGCATTAAAGTCACCCAGAATTATAAGTTTATCCTCTTTTGGCACATTAATGATAAGGGTCTCTAGGTCATAAAATTTTTCTTTGACTTCATCAGAGTTTGTCATGGTGGGAGCATAAGTACTGATGGTGGTCGCATGGTGTTTTCCTGCGAGTGGAAATCACATTGTCATGAGCCTGTCATTCATTCCTTTTGGCAAGTACCAGCTTGCTGATTGATTAGATTAGTTTTGATGGCAAAACCCATGCCAGATTCATGGTGTTCTTGTTCACTGTAGCCACTTTAGAAAAATACATATCCAGCTCCAACTTCAGTAAGCTGGCCTTCATTTGTCAACCTTGCTTCACTCAGGGCTGCTATTTGGATGTGATACCTGTTGAGTTCTCTTGCAACAAGAACAATTCTTCTTTCAGGTCTACTGGATTTTCTGTTGTCTATTAGTGTGTTCATATTCCATATGCCAGTGGTGACTGCAATCATCTTTGCAGATTTTTTGTACATTTTTTTGTCTTTCAACCATATAGTGGTTGATTACTGCCTGCTTTGGCAATCAGGCCAGGGTTGGGTAAGCAGGCAATATTTAGGGCACCTTTTCTAGCCCTCTTCCTCACACCAGGAGGTGAACTGTGAGATCTTCAGGGTGCTGCTGAGTCTCACTACTACTTCCAGTGAGAAATGACCCTACAGCCTGCGCCACCTGTGTGTAGGGTCGTGACTACAGTTCCCAGTGTATCTGCACCTCCTGCTTCATCACTTGCCTGTTACCACAGGACTTTGAGGCATAATAGTGAAATGATATGGGTGATGTGTTTTGATTTGTGAGTAAATTGAATTTAAGTGAAGCAGAGTTACACGAAGTAGTCAGCCTCACTCTCTCCTCCAGAGTCATCATAGTCCAGTGGCAGGGCAGAGTCAAGATGGCTGGCGATGGCTCAGGATGCAGTGGATGACTTTGGTGTCTTCAGTGTCTAAGCAAGCTCTAAGCATTCCACATCACCTGCTTCATCTGCTTTCATGGCCGTGGGAACAAATTGTTCTCATCCGCCCATCCCACCAGACATAGTCTTCACATGCTTGGAGAAGACATCCCCACAACTCACCAATGAGTTTAAGAACCCTTGGTTACCTTCAACTTGGTTTGGCCCATCTGCTAAAATGGTTTACCGGGGTGTGGCCCCTGCGCATGCTTCAGCTTCTTGGAGCCACACGTGAGAGTTAGGCAGAACAGGTGGATACCAAAGGTGGAAAAAGTCCCGAAAAGGACTTGGCAACCATCACACCAAAGGTACTGATCCTCCCTGAACACACTCTACACCCCATTCTGATGGTGTAGACAACATTTAAATACCTAGATATGCGCAATATATATTCAGAGTAACAAAAGTGTAGTGAGAGAGGGGGAATATTATAAGCTTGGGAGACAGGAAAACGTATGTGAGATTTGAGATGAGTCTTGAAGAAGCCGGGAAGACTAAGATGTAGAGGTGAGGGAAGGTAGGTCAGGTAGGTCAAAGCATGGAGATGGGAGGCAGAATGTTGCGTTGCAATGATGGTAATGTCCTATTGTAACTGAGTTATTTATTATGTGGAGGGAATTAAGATGTAAGATGACTAGAAACATAGAAAAATTCCAGAACAGGAAAAAACTTCATTGTCAAAGAGATTACATTTAAATGTGGAGGAAATGTGGAGCTACTGATGTTTACTGCAAGGGGTAAGGTGGAAGAAGTGGGGGAGGTATTAAGGTTAGACTAAGCTTTAGGAAAAGCGCTTTGGTATCTAAGTGAAGGATCAATTAGATTAGGGTGAGACTTGAGGGAGAGAGGGGAAAAATACAGTTAAGCAAAATGAACAATATTTTTGAACTTTAAATCCTGAGTGTAGGATTTGGAGTCATAGGACCTAAATTGGAATCCTGCACCTGTCATTTGCTACTTAAGTTTCTTCATCTTTAAGATGAGGGAAGTGAACTGTAGGAAATTATAATTCCCTTCCAGTTCTAAATCAATGACATTGTGCATCTATGATTCTAGTCCAGTGTACTTTTGCCTAAATATGATTCTTTATGTTTGCTATGAAGTTGTCATGTCTCCAAGTTGCCTTTGAAATCGACACAATGGGAGTACATAGAACACTTTTTTACCCACAGGGGAATGATCCTGCTTGGGGTTATTTTTCTGACTAGAATGTCTAGACTCTGCCGATACAGTCAATTGCTGTATTTGTCATTTGACATTGCTAACAGCAGTATAACTTGGATCATTTACAATGATTATTTTTTTGGAGGACAATCTTACAGGGAAAGTGTTCGCTACAAGCTGCTCAGTGACTTTACCAGAGACTGAGGCCTGATGAACTACTCTAACTTAAATCTCATTCCTCCCCTCTGGCATTTGGTGGAAAGCATTTAACAACCTCCCTTTCTCCAGCGACAACACCTCCCAATTTGGATTCAGGTTCTCTAATTAGGAGACCATAAGCTAAGAGGGGAACAAACTAATGGTCACCTGACAAGCCAGAATAAGATAAATGTTCGTATTTATGAATTAGTAGCTAAAGTAGGCTCATTGAAATGTAGTTAGAAATTAGTTCTGACCTGCAAAATGGCATGAATGTCATAATAAATCTTTTGTTTGTTAATAATTTGAGTGCTCAGGTGCATTTGAGTGCAATAATTTGTTTATGGGAACCAAGGAGCTGGAAACACTCATAATTAGGTGATCGATGAGGTGCAGCACCATGTGGTTTGTTCCTTTGTCATTGAGAGAGTGTCTGGTGGATGTCATCAATTTCTGTCCTATAGTGTGTACAATACAGACCCCTATTCTTATCCCACAAAATAGGATTTAGAGTGATTCTCTACAGACCTGGATGGGAGAATTGTTATAATCTTGAGTCCATTGTACTGGTATTTTGGAAAATGACAGAGGTGAAGTCTCCAACAAGTGTATCTGAAATAAGAGGTGGATTGACAGCCAAGGAAGACTGATTGTAAGATAAACAAGTCAATGGGAATAAATATTTTAGGTTAGAGAGCTATAGTTCTATCAATTGTATAGCTCTATAGATGTGGACAAAAGACCATGGACAAAAAGAGAGGAAGATAACTTTTAACTTACTGCCAGGTGGAATTTATGGAGAAAGTCTCAGGAAATAGAACCAGAATATGGACTGCATGGAGAATTAAAGAAGGAATCTCACCTGAACTGTACCAATGAGAAAGGAGTGCTAGAAAATTATGAGACAGTTGGTCCAAATTCTTTCTGAAATAAATTGCTCTTGGTTGTACGTTTCTCTCTCCTCCCCTCCCCTCTCTCTGTCTTACTGTGTATGTAATTGTGCATGTTCCTGCTTGTTTGTGTATGTGCATTTTGTATCTGATTTATGATTTCATAAAGCATGGGAATCCATTGTGAATAAATTCTCCCTACAAATGCAGATCTGAGTCTACTTTCTAATTTATAATCTTAGAGAAATTGTCCTAGATACTCAAAGGTTAAGTGACTTGTCCTGGGTCCCACAATCAATATGTGTCAGAAAGGAGACTTGAACCCACTCTTCTTGGATTTGTAAAGCTAATTATTGATCATTTAAGCCATATGTTCCCACATTTCTATGTAACAATAATTGAAAAAAATATGAATGCAAATAAGAAAAACTCAGTGGAAACCTCACACTGCATTTATTTGTAACAATTATGCATATGTGTGTGTATTTATATATATAAATAATAAGTATGCATAATAAATTCTATAAAACAATACATATGATAGATGCATAAAACTGATTTATTTACATAATATTATATATACATGCATATAGTTGCATGTGTCTATTTATTTATCTCTATCAGTGGGGAGAAAAGGGAATAAGCATTTATATATCAAGTAATTTGTGCCAGGAACTGTTAGGGCTTTTTATAAAAATTTCTTTTGATCCTCTTAAAAACCACATGTGATAGATGCTTATATTATTCTCATCTTACAGTTGTGGAAGCTGAGACAAGCAGGTTAATTGACTGACCCAGGGTCATGCAGATAATAGGCTTCTGAGGTCACATTTGAACTCAGGTCTTTTTGACTCTAGGTTCAGTGTTCTCTCCACTGTGCTACCTTCTGCCTAGATGACAGTATATATGTTGCTATTCTTAAGTCATTTTAGTTGTATCCAACTCTTTGTGACCCCATTTGGGATTTTCTTGGCAAAGGTACTAGAGTGATTTGCAATTTCCTGCTCCAGTTTATTTAGCAGATGAAGAACCTGAGGTAAATAGAGCTAATTGCTTTGCCCAAATTCACACAATAGTAGGTGTCTGAAGCTGGATTTGAACTCATATCTTCCTGACTCCAGGCCCAGTGCTCTATCCACTGTGCACACCTACATATATGTACATGAATATATACATATTACTGTGAGTTAGTTGACATGTGTGTATATTTATATATGTATATATAAACACATTTATACACACAAGTACAATAAGATATAAATTTATAAATATGTATTGTATATACAATATATGCAATGAGATATAAATATATATTTATACACAAGTACAATAAGATATAAATAAAATAATAAATATGTTTGGTAATAAGCAAATTAGCAGAGGAGGAGGACGATCCAAAAAGACTTCTATACATGATTTTATTTGGGCTGAGTCTTTAAGAAACAACAGATTCTAAGAGGTTGAGATGAGGAATGAGACAAGGAGTTGCAGGAATGAAGGCCAGCCAATGCTGTGGAATGGAAATGGGAGATGGATCAGTATAAGGCCAAGCAAAGTAGAATCTTTTGCTGTTTTTGTTTTACTAAAAGTGCCTCTGATTGAATAATTTGACTGACGAAGATCCTACTCACACATTAATGGGCCTGCCCACTAATGGAAACTTGAGCTATTTTGTAGGAGGGTACCAAGTAACTTTTTTTTTTTTCTATTGAGGCATTGAGTCAGAGGGTTATGCCTTCTGGCTCTGAAAAGTGTATAAATACTCTGAGGGTAAGGTTTTACTTTGGGGCTCACTGACTAGATGTGGTTGCTTGGCTAGATGAGTCTCCTGGTTAGGAAAACCCAGATGTTGGTGCTTCCCTGTCTCGTAACTATGGGCAGACAGTTGAACCTGTCTGTTGAATTGTAATATTTGTATTCATTATGGTCAGATAGAAGAAGCCCTGTCTGTTGATCTTTGATTTCTTTGTATTTTCTCTGAAATTCAGGGTGCTGACTTTCCCCCCTGAAGTAATTTAATGATACATGTATTTGATTAAAGTGATTGTTAACCCCTCAAAAACTGCCTTTCCTTTTATGAATGCAGATCTAAGCACCTATGATAGCTGGACCCCTGTAAATGTTAGGGTGCTTACTGTTATAATCATTTTTTGCGAGCAAAAATAAAAATGTCAGTTTGGTCTACTGTTGTGTTTGTCCGTCATTGCTGAAGATGACCATGCCATCAGAGACATGATGACATGATTTGCACTTGACTGTTTTGAGTGAGGGAGAGCTGTGCAGGTCACTAGCCTCACTTATCTAAATCCAGTGACCAGATATTCATCAGGATGACTGGAGATGACCCAGGAGGCAATGGGAGATCTTGACCCCTTTAGGCCAAGGCCCATTCAGGTACTCACTTAGGGTGAGGCAATGCCCATTCAGTGAATAGGCCTGTTTAAAAAGTAGTCAGGAAATGACCCATTTAATGAGGCAAAGAAAAATAACTACATCAGGCTGGGAGGGAAGCAGCAACAGTTGCTATTGGTAATCACTCTTAAGGAGGATCTAGAAAACAGCTCCTTCAGTGGAGCTTGGGAAGGTGCCTAGTGTTTTCCATTTTATGGGCTTCAGAGTGCTGTAGGTTTAAGGCCTCCTATAATATGTGGGAAGGGCATAATAAGCAGTGGAGTTAAGAGTAGGGCAAGGTTGAGAAGACCTTGAAATGATAAACAGGGGAGTTTATATTTTATCCTAGAGGTAATAGGGAATGACTGAAGATGTTATTATGTGCATTTGTGGCAGGGGGAAGGAGAGAGTACCAGATCTGTATTTAAGGAAAATCATTTTGGCAAGTGTGTTGATGAAGTAGTAGAGATAGGAAAGAAGTGATTTGGTCAGTTCAGTTGGAGAAAAGCACAATAGTCATCTCAAGGGTTAATAGCCTGAACTAAGGCAGGTATCTGTGAAGAATGATTAGATGTCACATCTGAGAAATATTATGGAGGTAAAAAAACCAAAATTGGCTAACTGATTGATTTGCTTCTCACTATTCAGCCCCCATTCCCATCAAAGACATACTTAAGACTTTTAAACTCTCTGGAAATTTGAATTTTGAGGACTTGAAGTTTCAGTTATGAGTGAGAAGAAGCAGTTATCAGATAGTATGACTTCCTTCCTAAGGGACTCATGAGCATGCCCAATCCTACAATGGAAGTCTTAGCTAGGCCTTGGAAAAGTACCATTCAAAATAAAAATTTGACCCCCTGTGAGAAATTTTGCTCTTGAAATGATGGTACTATGGATCTATCTTTTCACTAATCGGGATGAGAGAATGAGCAAAGGACAATTTGTGTAACATTTTCAATCAAGAAAAACCAGCAACATCCTGGAAATCTCCCAGGAATAATTTATCTTAGGAGATTTCCAGTCCCAGGAGGATTAGAGTTTAAATAAGCCTCAAATAAACATTTCTTATATCTACGAGAAATTGATCTGCCGACTTGTATGAGATTGAAGATATCCCTTTTTCACATCTGGTCACCCCATTCCAGGTAGGACTCAGTGGTACATGGTACGCAGTGGGAAATAGGCTCCAAAAAGAAATAGAAAACTATTTATTTCATTATTATTGCATTTGCAAAGAGGAATTTATATATGTCTTGTACCACTTATTTTTCTTAGTATGATATCATGAATCAACTTATGGTGCAAAAAGAACTTAAAGCATTACTTTTCATGCTTCCAGATTATCTTCATAAAAAGATCCAAGTTTTCCCTGTGGTGAAGACTAGTCATAGGCACCCATCCAAAACCACAGAATAAAATATTTCCTAGTAGTGGTTTATGGGGAAAACAAGGTTTATGTCCTATATGCCTTGTGGTAGGAACAATTCAAAGACCATCATAATTTGAAGATAAAACAAATTATTAATCAACACATTTCATATGTGCGTCCTTTGTGTCAGGCACTGGAAATACAAAGGCAACAATGAACTGTCCCTGCCTTAAAAGACCTTACAAAGAGAAACAGATACTTAAATTATCTTATACCAAACACACAAAACTGGTACAAGATAAAGAATTTTATAGTTTGAGGGAGGAAAGGAGCTGAGAGATCAGCAAATCATTCAAATAGAAAATGTTGCTTGACAGAGTTTTGAAAGAAACATGAGAATCTAAGAGGCAGAAGTGAGGTGGGATTGAATTTCAGTCATGGGCAACAGAACAGGATCTGATGACATTCATGGGGATATCCATAACAACATGGCTTACTACTTTCATGGCAAATTTCCAGAAGTTCTGTTCATTCCTTCACAAAGAAAAATTCCTCTAAAATCTCTGCAGAGAAGTTGAAATTACTGAGCTAAGTGAAAATGTTTCTCTTTTAAATATATGACTTCTGGGCTCAAAACATTCTGCAAATTTTCTTCTTAATAGGTTAGAATTTTATAAGGATAATAATGGTTTAAGGATGATAATGGTTTACATTCATAAACTGCTTTTATTTTAACTTACCAATTGCTGTCATATATGGTGTCTCACTGAATATGTGCAGTAATCCTGTGGGTTATTAATAGCAATAATTTTCATAACACTTTACATTATCACAACTTGGTAAAGGAAGATATTGTTCTCATTTTCTAGATGTATAAAACTGTGATGATTGTGTCTACTACAAATTCATCCTGTGTAACTTTAGATGAATTTTGACTGCTGTACAGCAATTTTTTGCTTCATATCTTATTGATTTTATCAAAGTGCTCACAGTGACTTTTAATCAATAAAAACATACACATATGCTTGAGGATATCATGTGCTACACACTTGGCAGGTAGTAGTGACACAAAGGCACAACTGAAGTCCCCCGGTGCCAAAACGATGTTTTGCTGCAAGTGTCTTAGAGGTAATATGATCCAATGGAATCATTTTGAAATTGAATAAACTGAAGCACAAAAAATATAAAGGACTTGGCCATAATTATGCAACTAGTAATTATTAGAGATGGAATTTGAAACTTAATTTCTAGGACTACAAGTCTGGTTCTCTATCTACTATATCATTTGTGGCTTCAAGGTAAAAAAGTACATGAAGGAAACCTTCACTTATATAAGTGCATCATTAACTCCAGCCAGTAACTAATGGGAACAATTTTTAGGTTTATGACATAATGAGTAGTTTTCCCTAAAATAGAGGACTTCCTATTTATTGAAGTACATCCTCCATCTTCTCATCCCCTATAGCACTGGTATCCACTAATCCTTCCTCATCCCTTGTCAATTCATTTGTCAGTCAAACAAAGGTCCTAGATGTCCCATTTAATTTTAATATTATGTATGTGTATATACACATGCTTATATATAATACATGTGTACATATGTATATATACACATACACATATATTAACATAGCCTTGACATATTCACAGTATTCTCAGTCATTTCAGTAAAGTTGTTCATTGTACTCTGTATGCTAGTTCCTACCCTCCCCCATTCAAAATTACTGTAGCTTTTTTTTTAATGTTTGGTAAAATACTGTGTTGCCATGTGGCAGAAAACCATGAACTTACTAAAAACAACAGAAATAACAACATACCATTTTGATGAAAGTAACCCAATTTGTCATGAATAAGAAATCAAGTAGGAAAACTTTGTATCCAATAACTTCCATAAAATCTGATATCCAAAATATTTAGAGAATTGACACACACATATAAGAGTAATAGACATTGCCACTAGACAAGTGGAAATGAAATATGAAAAAAAGTTTTCCAAAGAAAAATTGAGTCATCCAAAGGTCTAAGTTACTACTAATAAGGAGAAAATAAAAATGAAAACAACCATTATATTTTCCCTCAGTGTCAAATATGATAAAAAGGATGAAACAGTTCATATTAGAGGCAATGTAGGAAGAAATGCACACTAATATGCAGTGTGAATTGCCCTCTTGGTCCAATTGTTAAGGGACAAGTGCAATTTCTAAAAAATAATTGAAAATTGATAAGTGGTAAAAGTATATAAAGAGGCAACTTTCAGACAAAGAAATCAAAGTTGTCTATAGTCATGAAAAATTGCACTAAATAACCACTAGAGAAAGGCAAATTGAAATAATTTGGAGGAGCCACTTTACACTTACCAGATTGGCTAATGTGACAAAAAAAAAAAAAAGAATGTGTTGGATATTGGAGGGAATATGGGAAAACTGAGACACTAGTGCACCATTGGTAGAGTTGTGAACTGATCCAATCACTCTGGAGAACTATGTAGAGCTGTGCCCAAAGGGCTATAAAACTATGTATATCCTTTGATCCAGCAATAATATTCCCAGTTCTATATCCCAAAGATATCCAAAAGAAGGGGAAAAGGAGCTATTTGTACAATTGTATTTATAGCACTTTTTTAGTGACTAAGAATTGGAAATTAAAGGAAGGCCCATCAATTGGGAATGGCAAAACAAGCTATGGTATACAATTGTGATGCAATATTATTGTTCCTTAAAAATGATGAGCAGGATGATTTCAGAAAAAACCTGGAAAGACATGTGAAGTGATGCATAATGAAGTAAACAGAACCAGGAAAACGTTATACACAGTAGCAACAGTATTGTTTGATGAAAACTGTGACTGACTTAGCTATTCTTAGCAAAATAATGATCTGAGACAATCCCAAAGGAGTAATGATGAAGCATACTATCTACCTCCAGAAAAAGAACTGATATTATTTGAATACAGACACTTGCTTTTATTTTTCTTTTGAGTCTTTTTGTCTAAAATGACATATAGAAATGTTTGACATAATTTCATATCTGATTGCTTACTGTCTCAGTCATTGGAGAGGTGTGAAGGGTGATAGAGATAGAATTTAAAACTCAAGACTTTAAATAAAAATGTTAATTTTTTAAAATAACTTACTACTGTGAACTGACTGCAAATTGTGGTGTGTGAATACCTTTTTGCCATATAAAACTGATTTTAAAAAATTTCAGAAAAACATGAGATGATCTGTTATGAATTCTTAAATTTTGATCATCTATATTTGGAGATTATTGTGTTGTATATGGTATAAAAAAGTTGGCCTGTACCTATAACCTAGCAAAGTACTTTCTAATTTCCTCAGTTCTTCTCAAATAGATTCCTTTTCTCAGGACTTTTTTTGTTTGTTTTTACAAAACTAGACTGCTTTGTTGGTTTCAAGGTTGTATATATAATATTTTACTGTTCTATTGCTTTAAACTCTATACTTGCAAGTTTTTATAAGTTTATTGCTTTTTTAAATAGTTTGAGATTTTGCAGTGTCAAATGACTTCCTCTCTATTTCTTTTTCTTTTCCTTTCTTTTCTCTTCTCTTCTTGTTGTTTCATATTTTGTGTTGGCAACTCTTACATATTTAACAATAATACATTTTTGATGGAATTCATTTCCCCATTTCCAACTCCTGGATTTTGTTAGTAATAATTGGACATACTAATTGTTTGAGGGTGGTGAGAAAGAATTTATTTTGAACCTTGCTTCTTTGCTGGAAAAATGATATTTTAATTTCACTTTCAGCATTGTCTGAAAAATTCTAGTGTTTTCCATTCAAATAATAATCATTTCAATTTTAGCTACTTAAAAATCATATTAAGGGAATGGGGAATGAACCACACTAGAGACCCTGTGAGGCAGGTGGCAATGCCACCAGAACTTCCTTGGCCTGGGAGAAAGATGCTGAACAGCAGCAGTCACAAAAAGACAGAGTGAAAGAGATTTCCAGCCCAAGGTAGCGTAGAAAGCTGACAGGAAAAGTCTAGCACACTGACTGTGGAGCGGAGCACAGCCCACCAAGCCAAGTCCAACCGTGCTGCTCAGCACCAGCAGGAACAGGACCAGAACAAGCTTCGGGGGCAGAATCCCCAAAAGCAATGTGGTTTTCAGATACCTCAACCCACAAAGCCCAAAGAAATCTTAAAAGGTCAGTTAGTAAGGTTTTTCTTCTGGGTGACAAGGGAACACAGTTTGGTCCCGCTAGTGGCAGCCACTGCAGCTGCAGCATTCATTTTTGGAGCCCTCTGCCTAAATACCCTGGAGGAATTGAGCAGCTGATCTGAACCTCAGTCTTGAGCTGGGCCCTGTGGTAAGGAGGAGGAGCACTGGCAGAGCTGGAGATGGCTGTGGAGAGGGAATTCTGCTACTCACAGATTCAGGGTAGAAAAGTTTTGGTTGCTCACAGACCAGTGAGCAGGCCAGGAGAGGAGTAAACTCCTGTCCATTGATTGTGCCACCTTGGAGAAACTGAGCACTTTCAGGTCCCCAAAGTATACCCTCATCTTGACAAAGGACTCAAAAGTCAAGTAGCTGGCTGGGAGAATGCCCAAAAAAGGGAAAAAAATAAGACAATAGAAGGTTACTCTCTTTGTGAGCAGGGATTTTCTTTCAGCCTTTTGGATGAGGAGGAGTGATGCATGCCAGCAGAGGAAGACCTAGGGGTAAGGGCCTCTGCATCCCAAATCTCCAGAGTGGAAGTGCAGTGGTCTCAGGTCATGGAAGAGCTCAAAAAGGATTTTGAAAATCAAGTAAGAGAGGTGGAGGAAAAATTGAGAAGAGAAATGAGAGTGATGATGCAAGAAAATTATGAAAAGTGAGTCAACAGCTTGCTAAAGAAAATGCAAAAAATTCTGAAGAAAATAACACCTTTAAAAATAGGCTAACTCAACTGGAAAAAGAGGTACAAAAAGCCAATGAGGAGAAGAATGCTTTAAAAAGCAGAACTAGCCAAATGGAAAAGGAGGTTCAAAAGCTCACTGAAGAAAATAGTTCTTTAAAAATTAGAATGGAATAAATGGAGGCTAATGGCTTTATGAGAAACCAAGAAATTACAAAACAAAACCAAAAGAATGAAAAAATGGAAGATATTGTGAAATATCTCATTGGAAAAGCAACTGACCTGGAAAATAGATCCAGGAGAGACAATTTAAAAATTATAGGACTACCTGAAAGCCATGTTCAAAAAAACGAGTGTAGACCTCATCTTTCATGAAAATATCAAGGAAAACTGCCCTGATATTCTAGAATCAGAGGGCAAAATAAATATTGAAGAATCCACTGATCACCTCCTGAAAGAGACCCAAAAACAGAAGGTCCTAGGAATATTGTAACCAAGTTTCAGAGTTCCCAGGTCAAGGAGAAAATATTGCAAACAGCTAGAAAGAAATAATTCGAGTGTTGCAGAAATGCAGTCAGGATAATACAGAATTTGTCAGCTTCTACCTTAAGGGATCAAAGGACTTGGAATAAGATATTCCAGAATTCAAATGAACTGCAATTAAAACCAAGAATCACCTACCCAACAACACTGAGTTTAATACTTGAGGGGAAAAATGGTGATTCAATGATATAAGGGACTTTCAAACATTCTTCATGAAAAGACCAAAACTGCAAAGAAAGTTTGACTTTCAAATACAAGAATCAAGAGAAGCATAAAAAGGTCAACAGGAAAGAGAAATCATAAAGAACTTTCTAAATTTGAACTATTCACATTCCTATATGGAAAGATAATATTTGTAACTCTTGAGACTTTTCTCAGTATTTGAGTAGTGGAGGGATTACACACACACACACACACACACACCACACACACACGCACACACACACATATATAGACAGAGAGCACAGGGTGAGTTGAATAAGGAGGAATGAGGTGTAAAAAAATAAAATTAAGATATATATATATATATATATATATATATATATATATATGGTATATAAGAGGAATATATGAGGAATAAATGGGAGGAATGGTATGGGGCAAATTATCACTCATAAAAGAGGCAAGAAAAGCTTGTTCAATGGAGGAGAAAGGGAGGAGGTAATGGAAAAAAAGGAAACTTACTGTCTTCACATTGGCTTAGGGAGGGAATAACATGCTCACTCATTTTGGTATGAAAATTCATCTTACACTACAGGAAAGTGGAGAGAATGGGACAAGTGGGGCCAAAGGGGATCGATAGAAGGGAGGGCAAATGGGAAGAGGGAGTACTTAGAAGTAAATACTTTTGGGGAAGGACAAGGTCAAAAAAGAGAACAGAGTAAATGGGGGGCAGGATAATATGGAGGGAAATAAAGTAGTCATACACAGATGACTATTATGGAAGTCTTTTGTAAAGCTACACATATATAGCCTATATTGAATTCCTTGCTTTCTGGGTGGAGAGGGATGAAAGAAGAGAAGTTGGAATTCAAAGTATTAGAAACGAATGTGATTGTTTTGCATACAAATGGGAAATAAGAAATACAGATAATTGGTTATAGAAATCTATCTTGCCCTACAAGAAAAGAGATGATGGGGATAAGGGAAGGGAGGGGTGTGATAGAAGGGAGGGCACACTGAGGGAAGGGGCAATCAGAATGCACAGTGTCTTGGAGTGAGGGAGGGGAAAGATGGGAGAAAATTTGGAACTCAAAATTATGTGGAAATGAAAACTAAAAATAAATAAACACAAAAAGAAAAATCATATTAACTTGCATTCCTTATTCTGGAAGTCACACTGTTTTCCTTTCAATCTATTAAATTCCACCATTTTACTTCATTTTTTCTCATTGCTAATTAGTTTTGATAAAATCCTTGTGAAATTTTGTGATAAAGGGATAATCTCCTCTTGATACATGGCTAGACTTCCAATTTGGTATAAACTGTAGTTTGGTCACTATATTTCTCAACAAACTAATTTGGGAGTTCCTTTCATATATTGTCATATATTCCAATAATCTTCATTTTGCCTTCTAATTCTACTACTTCCAGATAATTCTCATGAATAATGTCTAAATAAGCATTATGGAAAATAAACAATGTTTCCTTGCATTCTTCTGGGATGTTGGTGTTTTTCACAGTCTTCTCATGTAATATATTTATAGTCATTTGTTTTGATTTACAGAACCTTTAAATTTTTTCTAAATTCATTTTAAAATAATATGAAGCTCTAGTTATTTTCTTGCATATCTGAATTTTAACTCCTTTCTCTTTTTCTTCAGTGTATTCTTACTTTAATAATATTTTTCAAATGTTGCAATTGGAAGACTAATCCATGCATGACTTATGTCTAAGAAGTTGTGTAAGATGTTTTATTCAGGAAAAATATGATGGGAAAATATGAAGTGGTCATGAGTTGCAAAATATAGCTATCAGTTAGGCAGTCCATGTACTTTTTTGTAAACATAGACATATCTTAGAGGATAGTCTTCATAACATTGGATGAACACTTTGGAGAGAATCCACTGGAGAACATAGACAAGAATCACACAGTATGAGAAGGCATGATTAGAAAGAAGAAAGAAAAGGAGGAAAGAAATAAACACCTTTTCTAAGTGACTACTATATATTTTACAAATATCTCACTTTATCCCTGCAACAAAT
>JAJHZJ010000637.1:0-30000 GCA_023548195.1 Bettongia penicillata ogilbyi
TCCCTTATAATCTCAGAAATTCCAAATAAGGTGGCCACCAACTCAAAAGTAAAGAATTCTTGAAGACAACTCTGAAAGATTTATTTTGACTACTAGCAATCCTTCTTAAAAAGGGATTTTGCTGCAATTTTTATGTAGCTAAGTAAGGAGTTTTTTTAATTTTTAAATGTGAATTCCAGTCTTTTGGGGGTAAGGAGAGAGGAAAATAGCTGACTTCAAATACTCAAAGAAAAAAAGGCTTATAGAAAGTATTGGTGGTTCCTGAGGGTTAAGACCAGTAGAAAGAAGTGATAGCTTGTCAATCTCTAACTATGGAAACAAGCAAAGCCAATTGGACCACTCAGAGATCCAGACAGTGACACTGGTCTTATTAATATTATAGTTTTCCTCAATGAACTATTCAGCTACAAATATTTATGAGATATGTTCCTTTAGACATGTCTATACTTATCTCATGATTTATTAGGGATCTCTTGGTACACAAATTAATTTTTTTACTAAAAGTTTTGTTGATGTGTCTTATTTCTCCAGTACAAACATTTACAGACTTCTCCCCTCCTACAACTGTGTGGGAAGTTGCTTGTAACAAAGTAAATCAGTCAAGTGAAATGAGCAAAACAGCAATCTCAAATGAAAGTGCTTGTAGCATTCCACATCTTCAGCACCTCCCCAACTTATTTTTTTAAATTTTAAATGAACAGGATTCTGTGTTCTCTCTTTCCCACTCTTCCATATAATTAGAAAAATAAAAAAATCAAAACAAATCCTATCACTTTCTGTAACTATATATGTATATATGTATATATGTATATATGTATATATGTACGTGTATGTATATATATATACATATATTTATATATTTATATATATGCATATATATGTGTACATGTTTTTCCCCACCAACAGAATGAAAGATTAATAAATGATTGGTGGTTGACTGGCTATTTGGATGACTAAGAATAACATATAAGTACAGATAAATGAAATCCACAGAAAATTCCTAAACTTCATGTTATTTGAGTAGACCTCTTACCAAAACTTGACTTTCTTCCCCTTACTCTGAATTGACAATTTCAAGACAATAAATTCAGGAAACTGTAAGGAAAAGTAAAGGATAATTTCTGTGGAAAGCATAAGGATAAAAATGGAAAGTTAATGGTAAACGTACTACATGTATAAATCTCTAGCAGCTAGATATAAGTGATAAATTGATGATAAATTGGCTTATTGAGGCATGAAGATTATATGAGCATTATAATACTGTTTTCCTATATGAGATACTTTTCTTACCCATATGAAAATCTTAATTACTTTTGCAAATTTTACTAAGGAAGGAGCCTCTTTAATATGCTAATCCAGGAGAAAATTGGTCGTATTCATGTATAGTATAACAATTTATTCCTTTTTGAAATGATGGATCATTTTCCACTCATTTTGATCTTCTTTTATTCACACAAAAAAACTCACTATTTCTTTTTTTTTTTTTATAGTTTCCTTCCCAATGAAAAGAAACAGGAATGTACTGGCATCTGCCAAGCTTAATGAGTGATTAATAGGGGAGAGAGCAGATAAACTCTGTTGATTGTGCCCAAAAATTGAGTTCTAGGAATCAAAGGGGCAAAACATAACAGCCCAAAGATCACACCAGATTCAGGAGCTTTAGCCAAGAAACTAAGTTCAAGAGAATGGGTCATAGCAAGATGGGTGTGGCTGAGAGCAGAAACGGAGCAAACAGAAGAGAGAAGTGTTTTGAACAAAGATGATTTCCTCCCTTGTAAAGAATCATCATATATCTAGCTAAAGTAAAGGAACTATCTGAAAAATTTTTATTTGGAATTTTAAATATATTTCCTTCACAAGGTTTCCTCTGTTGTGAAATATTCAGCTGCTGCTTATTTGTAAAGCATCTTAGTGGGGTTTCAGTTTGGTCATAATTGCCAACTGAGTTGTCTCCTCAGTTAGTAGACCCTATGAAGGACAGACCCTGACTTCCTTCCATATATCCCAAAGGGGTCCAACTCTCCATGACTTAAGTCTTTCTGGGAGTGGTAATTACTTTGTGGAGATGGATAAGAATTTCTCCTATGCCACTGGATTTTCCTGTGTTCTCTGTTTTCTCTTCTTCCCATCCCCCACCCTATATATAGTGCATATATTCACATTACACCTTCTGCACAGAGACACATTTCTATGGAACAAGTAAGAGTGGACCTGAAGCTAGGTCTACATCTGAATTTTTCCAGCCATTTATCGTCTTTTTATTGTTTTTTTTCAATCACTTCAGTCATGTCCAACTCTTCATGACCCCATTTGGGTTTTTTCTTGATGGATACTGGAGTGGTTTACCTTTTCCTTCTCCAGCTCATTTTACCGATGAGGAAACTGAGGCAAACAGGATTAAGTGACTTTCCCAGGGTCACACAGCTAGTAAGTGACTGAAGCCAGATTTCCACTCAGTTAGATGAGTCTTCCTGACTGTAGGTCCATCAGTCTATCCACTGCCACACCTAGCTGCTCCCATTTAGCTCCTAGTAGAAGATAAAATATCTATGTGATGTTGGCCAAAGTTCTAGCCATAGCAGCCTATTCATAAGCAGTCTTCTAAATTTCCTGTTCCATTCCCACAGGGAAAAAGCAACTAAATGACCCTCCCATCACCTATTCCCAAAATAAATAAGATTAAGGAAAATTGAGAAAAGCATCTCATAGAATTTGGAAATTTAACTGTAATTTTGAAGATGCCAGCAGATGAGTGAGAAAGTTTTAAGTAGAGGGGACAGCAGGCAGGGACTGGAGTGTTTTGTACATGGAACAAGAGGAGGCTAGTATCACTAAATCACAGAGTACATGAAAGAGAATAAGGTGCAAGAAGACTGGAAAGATATGAAAGGGCCAGATAACGAAAGATTGAAAAAAACCATCAGGTTTGAAATTGTCTTAGATTATTGTCTCGATCAGAATAGCTAAGTCGTTCACAATTGACCGTCCTTTCAATGTCACTGCTACTATATAACCGTAACACTTTGCTTCAGTTCATATAAATCTTCCCTGGCTTTTCTGGATCCTGCTTGTCATTTCTTATAGCACAGTAATATGACACCAAAATCATATACCACTTTTTTAGTCATTCTCCAATTGATAGACATCCCTTCAGTTTCCAATTCTTTGCCACCACAAAAAAAAAAAACAAAACTGCTACAAATATATTTTATTCAAATAGGTCCTTTCTCCTTTTTCCTTTGATGTATTTGGGATACAGACATAGTAGTAGGATTTCTTGGTCAAAGGGTTTTATAGTCCTTTGTTCTCCAAAATGGTTGAACTAGTTCACAACTCCACCAACAATGTGTTGGTGTCCCAATCTTTCCACATCCCCTCCAGTACTCCTTATTTTCCTTTTCTGTCATGTTAGCCAATCTGATGGTTGTGAAGTGTTACCTCAGAGTTATTTTAATTTATATTTCTCTAATCAGTAATGATTTAGAGCATTTTTCATATAATTATTGATAGCTTTGATTTCTTCTGAAAACTCCCTGTTCATATCCTTTGACTATTAACTGGAGAATGATTCTTATTTTTATCACTTTGGCACAGTTCTCCATATATTTGAGAAATGAGACCCTTATCAGTGAAACTTGCTATAAATTTTTCCCATTTTATTGTTTTCCTTCTATTTTTGCCTGTATTAGTTTTATTTGTGCAAAAGAATTTTAATGTCATGTAATCAAAATTATCTGTTTTACTTCATGTACTCCCTTCTGTCTTTTTTGGTCATAAAATGTTCCCTTATCCATTGATCTGATAGATACATTTTTCCATGTTCCCCTGAGTTATTCCCCTGATACCATGCTTTTTGTCTAAATTATTTATCCATTTTCACTTTATCTTTGTATATAGTTTGAGATATTGATCTCTGCCTAGATTTTGCTGAATTGTTTTCTAGTTTTCATAACAACGTTTGTCAAATGGTGAGTTCTTACCCTACAGGCTTGTATCTTTGGGTTTATCAAACACTACATTATCATGGTCTTGTACTACTGGGTATTTTGTAACGAATCCATCCCATTGATTCACCATGCTGTTTCTTAGGCAGTCCCAGATTGTTTTCATGATTATCACTTTGTAATACAGGTTGAGATCTGGAACTGCTAGACCACCTTCCTTAACATTTTTTTTTCCATTTCATTGCTTCCCTTGATATTCTTGACATTTGTTCTTCCAGATGAATTTTGTTACTACTTTTTAGCTCTAGAAAATAATTCCTTGAGAGTTTGGTACGCTGAATAAGTAAATTAACTTAAATGGAGTTGTCATTTTTATTATATTGGCTCAACCTACCCATGAGAAATTAATATTTCTTCAACGAGGAAAAAAAACTGTCACTCTTGGCAGATGATATACTGATATACTTGGAGAAATTTAGAAAATCAGCTTAAAAACTAGTTGAAACAATGAACAACTTCAGTAAAGTTGCAGGATACAAAATAAACCCACACAAATCATCCATATTTCTATATACTATCAATAGAACTCAGCAGAAAGAGATAGAAAGAGAAAGTCCATTTAAAATAACTGTAGACAATATAAAATACTTGGAAACTGACCGGCCAAGACAAACTCATTATTATTTGAATATAATTGCAAAACATTTTTTATGCATCCTGCAGGTCTGGGGCCATACTAGTCAAATCAGTTTTCATCTGTTCACAACTAACAAATGTTTGAAGTGGGATTCAACTCAAGTCTTCCTGACTCCAAAGGCAACATCCTTTCCACTGTACTATTTAGCTTGCTTGTATTATGGTCACTGATACCTTGCGAAGTCTTAACTGTAGATTACCCCCAGCATCCACTGGATGCCTCTCATCCATTCCTACTCATTCAGCTGGAGAAAACCAAGTACCTGAGCTCAGCTGGAGAAAACCAAGTACCTGAGCTCACTGGAAGAACTAATAATTTATGTTATCTAATCTTAGTGGGACTTCTGGTAAGTAGGCAGTCTCGTTGGTTTTCCCTAATTGATTCCCTGTTCTACTTCCCACTAAAGCTCTTCCAAACCTTATCTTATCTCCTCAAGCCTCTCACACCTCCCCTCTACAACTCTCTCAGCAGATTACCTCACCACTTTATTGACAAAACCCAGGCCATTTACCATGAGCTCCGTCTCCTCTCTTTCTCTACTTGATTTGATTCCCCCATTCTGGTCTCCTTTCTTTTAGTCTCTGATAATGAAACACTTCTTTCCAAGGCCAACCATTCTACAGGTGTCCTTGACCCTTTAGTCTCCTATCTTCTCTGGAAGATTGCCCAATACTCCCTTGGTCTCTAATATTCTTTCATGATCATGAAACTCAGTTGTCACCAGCACTCTGGACAAAGGAGTCCATCCCTACCCAGACCACTCTGGTTGGTTTTCTTTTTCATGATCTGAGTTATTCTAAACTCCAATGAGGGGTACAAGGACATGGGCTTAAAACTTTGGGCCTGGAATCTACCTAGATTAGGTTCTGTAGAAATAAGATCAGCTAGTTGGGTGAAGTCCTGCTCAAGGTCAAGGAGCATGTTCTTGGAAGATTTGGACAATGCCATCTATCAACCTTGTCCTTCAGATGCTGGGTGACTGACATACAAGAGCTGATCTCTGAATGAGGAAATAAATAGAAAAAAATTGATCCTAGTTTAAAAATTGGTTATTAATACAATAGAAAAATAATTACATGTCCCACTTTGCAATCTGGCTTGTGATATCATCTCTCAGTCCTTTTTCTAAAGTTAACGATGATCTAAACAATTGCCAAAATTTACCAAAACCAAATAATTGCTTAATATAATTATCTTTTCTCTGTCTTCATCATTCTTACTTGCTAATCTCCTGGATAATCTCTCCTATCTAGGTCTTCAAGACTGATTCTCCTACCTAAGTATTCCTTTTCACTGTCTTTTACTGTTTAATCATCTCTATCACATCCTCTAATTATGGATTACCCCAAATCTCTGATCTGGGGCTTCTCACTTTATATTCCATCTCTTGGCGACCTCATCAGCTCCTATCAGTTTAATTAAATCTCTATGCAGATGAGTCATAGAACTGTATAAAGCCAAGGTTTTTCTCCTGAGATCTAGTGCCACATCCAAAGCTGCAGAGTGGGCATTTTGAACTAAATCCCACCATCCTCTAGTACCCTCTCTCTCTGAACACCTTGCATTTATTCTACATACATTTATATACGTATGTCTCCCCTATGACAAAATGTAAATTTCTCAAGAGTAGACAGGGACTGTTGGATTTTTGTCTTTGCATCCCCAGGCTTTAGCATGGTGCCTGGCACTAGGAGGTACTTGATAAATACTTACTGATGGATTGGTTATTCCATAGAAATGGGCAGTTTTCCTTGATAATTTCTTGAAAGATGATGTGTAGACTCTTCTTTTAATCACAGTTTTCAGGTAGACCAATAATTTTTAAATTATATCTCCTCCATCTATTTTCCAGGTCACTTGCTTTTCCAATAAGATATTTCACATTATCTTCCATTTTTTCATTCTTTTGGTTTTGTTTTATAATTTCTTGATTTGTCATAAAGTCATTAGCATCCATTTGCTCCATTCTAATTTTGAAGGAATTATTTTCTTCAGTGAGCTTTTGAACCTCCTTTTACATTTGTCTAATTCTGCTTTTTAAGGCATTCTTCTCATTGGCTTTTTGAAGCTCTTTTTCTATTTGAGTTAGTCTATTTTTAAAGGTGTTATATTATGTGTCTCCTTTAGTAAGCTATTGACTTGTTTTTCAAGATTTTTCTTGTATCACTTTCATTTATCATCCCAATTTTTCCTCTACTTCTCATATTTGATTTTCAAAATCTTTTTTGGGGTCTCTATGGCATGAGACCAATTCATATTTTTCTTGGAGGCTTTGGATGTAGGAGCCTTGACCTTGCTGTCTTCCTCCAGTTATATGCTTTGATCTTCCTCATTGAAAGAAAATATCTTTTAATCAAGAAAGTAACCTTCTATAGTTTTTCCCCCTTTTAGTCATTTTCCCAGCTAATTCCTTGACCTCTGAGCTCCTTGTTAAGTGGAAAGTACACTGTCCCAAGTTTCAGGACCTTTGTGCAGCTGCTTTCAGAAATATTTGTAGGGACCTATGAATTCTCGACTCCTCCAAAGTAGTATGATCAAAGAAGAAGTGTTTATTTCTCTCTTGGCCTGTGCTCTGGTCTATGAGCAACAACAAGCACTCTTTTCTGCCCTGGATCCTGGATTCCCTTTTTACAACCAAGGCCAGCTTTGCCACACCAGCATTCCTCCTTGCTCCATGACTGCCATCCAGAACTGTGAAGCAGATCAGCTGATGGATAACTCCTCCCTCTGTAGACCAAGAGCTCCAAAAGCAGCCAGCTGCTGCAGCAGTATCTGTTGCCACCCTGGGGCTGGGGATAGACCACATTTCTCTCTCACTCTGGTGAGAGAGCTTTCCCACTGACCTTTGAAGCTATCTTTGGCGTTTGTGGTTTAAGAAGTCTGGCAGAGTAAGTCAACACCTTACAACCTGCTCCAGTCCTGTCTATGTCAGTGTGACCCACATTGAGCTGGGCTCTGCTTTGAGTCCCATGCAATAGACCCTTCCTGTTGGCCGTGCAGATTATCTTGGGCTGGAAATCTATTTCGTTCTGTCATTTTGTGGCTTCTGCTGCTCCAGAATTTGTTCAGAGTCTTTTTTTTTACAGGCATTTTGAAGGGTTTGGGTGGAGAGCTCAGGAAGATCCCTGCTTCTACTCTCTCATCTTGGCTCTGTCCCCATTCCTTTTCTCTTTTTTTTGTGACTTTGAGGAAATAAAAATCTCTGAATCATCTTTAAAGAGATGGCTATTTAATAAGTCATGAATTTGTAAGTCTTTCTGTCCCCATATTAGACTATGACTCCAAATTGTGCTGGAAAGGAAAGTTAGCATTAGATAGAGAACACCAACTATGCCAATTATTAGACAGGTAAATACACAGGAGTAGGAGGAGGAGCTTTTCTAGCATGTGTTCTAGCAGCTTCTAGAGAAGTCACTAGCTTCTAGTAAAGCAGATTCACTTTTGATCTAGGCAGATAGGAAGAGAGGTTTGGAGACATAATAAGGGTTTAAATAAGCTTACTTTATTCTAGCCTAGTCTTCTCAAGAAGATAGCTGATAGTGCAAGCACTAACTCCTACAGCTTTCGTATTTACTCTTCTTATAGGAGCCGGTAAGAACATAGTAGCAGTCATAACTCCTACCAGTCCCCTGAGTCTCAATGGGGGCTGATTGAGGCAAGCACACAGATTCCCCCTGAGCCTTAATGGGGGCCAATCTAGGTACACATAGTATTCTAGCTTGTGCATTCAGATTTTCCTTACTTACCAGTGCCTACTTGATTTATAGGGTAACAGACAAAGAAGGCAATTTGCTAGCAATAGCCTCACAAGTTTACATTATCTCACCATTATATCTTACTGTGTGGTCACAGTGGATTTTTATCAACTGAATTCAAATGTTATATTATTTATTATTATATGATGTTGCACAAGTGGGGTGGAGATGTTTACATACCATGAACCTGGGAACTAGAGATCATTATGGCCACGGATCCTGGGAGCTAGTATCTTAAAAAGAACAAAACTCTACCTTACACATGCAAAAATCCGTATACCTAGAGAGATTTCTTTTTTGGCCAGAGAACTCAATGTGAGTCAGCTCTGGCCAATAATAACAAAAAATATTTCCATAGGTGATTACAAAGAACTTCCCTCATCCCCAAACAACTCTGAGAAGTAGGTAATCAACTATTACTATCCCCATATTGCAAAGTAGTAATGTTCTGACTCCACATTCAGAGCTTTTTTTGAATACCGTAATAGGATCCGTATCTCTCAAGGTTTCACCACTCCTCCCACAACAGGGATTCATGGTCCCTAAAGGCAACAAAACTGTTTCCTGGCCCTCACCTGTCTTGCTCCACTGACAGGCTTCCTGATCACCTAAGGGCATAAAAAGTCCCACCCAAATGGAGTCAGGGGCTATCGGATTTGGTGACTATCTGAAGATCACAGGAGTCACCATACCTTGTCCTGCCAACCAGAAGCCTCTCCATATGGTGATGAGGAGACCTGTGTAAATGCCAAGTGCCACTGTACTCCAGTTGCAGACTTTTAGGGCACTTTTTAGTCAGTCTCCTTTTGTTAATTGTTTCATGCCTTAAAACTATCTCATTTCATCCTCCAATCAAATCTGAACAGGATACTGGCATCAAGCTTGCCCGTAACAAATATATCGTTTTGACTGAGTCAAGAAATTCATCCAGATGTCACATTCTCAGAGGAACATTGATAAAGGATCTCCAAAATTTGTAACTAGGAGAGTCAGAAATTCCTCAGCGAATTTTTAGGGCTCTGCTAAACTGATCCCCTCATTGTACAGATAAGAAAATTAAGACCCAGAGAGATGACTTGATATCCCACAAATAGTGAGTAGTGGCAGAGCAGTACCTGACTCCTAATACAAAGCTATTTTCTCCTACCAAACCTCCTGCCCTTCAGCCTGCACAAAGAGCTCTATGAATATAAATTAGCATCTATTTATTGAATAGTAGCTTACAACACTAGGGGAAGGAGGGAAGGGGAAGATAATAAAACAGAAGCATGAGATATGGCATCTTCCCTTATGAAATTTAAAATCTGCCACAAATTCAATTCAATAAGCATTTGGTCAGCTCTTTTTATGTACAAGGTATTATGTTAGTGTAATATCAGAGAGAAAATAGGAAATCACTTCCTTTTTTTTAACTTCATCTCCTGTCTCTACTAACAAATAGGTACAAGAACAGTATTTTCTGGTGATACAGGGTTACTTTCTTCTGAATAACTGAACAGCCACAATATAGGACTGTTGGTGCCCTCCCCCATTCCCCAATGTGCCTATATCTCACAAAATCTAAGTGAGACAGTATAGTGTAGTGGAAAGAGCACCATACTGATAGTCAGGTTTAAATTTGAGTCCTTGTTCTATTATCTTCTCTAATAAGAGACAGAGCTGCAAGAAAATCTCTTAACTTCATTAAGTCTCAGTTTACTTATTTGTAAAATGGAAATCATAATGTTTATATCTCTTTCCTCAGAAAAGTGTATATAAAATGATTTTATATACCTATGTGTGTGTGTGCGTGCACACACATGTGTGTCTAATGGTGGCCATCTCTAGGGCAGGACAGGGGAAGGGAAGGGAAAAAAAATTTAAATGTTAACTTTGTTGTTTTTTAAAAGGAATAGCTTGTTGTACATAGTAGATTTGCAATTTTGTGTGTCATTATTTATTATATTGTGTTATAGTTTGTTTTGTTCCATAAATTTAAAATGAAATAAATTAATTTTTTTGTCTTCAGCACAATGTCTGGCACACAGTAGGTACTTAATGAAGGCATGTTGGTTTAAAAATGAAATAAAATGCTATATACATGTGAGCTACTGTTTATGCTGTGTACCATGCTTCAAGCAAACAGAATGAGACAATGCAAAGATTTCCAGCCAAAGGACCAGCAATCAAAATCCCTGCTACTTTATGCCTGTGTGACTTTAGATGAACCACTTAATCTGCCCAGGTCTCAGTTTCCTTATCTTTAAAATGAGGAGTTTCTATCCAGTAAACTTTCTTCTAGCTTTATGATCTTGTGATCTCAATATGAGTTATACATATTTTGGATCTTTTCTAGTTACCTCACTTGTTCAATTTTATTAATGCAGGAATGACATAAATTGCTTTTGGTTAAAGTTTATAAATTGCTTCTCAGAATAACATTTTAAATGCATAAAATAAAATCTATAGAATTATGAAGGAAATCAGTTATATTGAAATATAGTGACCAAAATGTTTTGTTTTAAAACCAAGTTCATAAACCATGTGTTAAGAACTCCTGCTTTAATTAATAATTTCTTTCTTCAAGATGGCAGACTATGTTATGTGCTATGTTTTAAGATAAAATGTTTAGAAATCTAATATTTCTCCTTTGAAAGTATTCATCATAATGAAATTAATATAAATATGTACAAATGAATGAAAGACTGTAGAACATTCTGTCAAAGTTATTTTTTTATCTTATGTATTACAGGGCAAAAGTTATCCCTTCAGAGGTCCATTTCCTTATGTATGGAACCCTATCGCCTTCTTGGATCATAATAACCTGTGGAGAACGATGGATGAAATGGGGAAACAGGTATGAATGTTTGAGCCTGGACAGTCTTTTTTGATTGAGTTACAAAGTCTTCATGTTCGACTGGTCAGTTAAAGGGAAAATGTATTTTCCCCGCTGAGTTTTAAAAAGATCACATGTGGTTAAATTATGCTAATTTTTGTGTTATTTTATTCCCTTCCATTCTTGATGGCACTCCAAAGCAAAAAAAAGGAAAGAAAGAAAATTTGATGCACAATAACTGTTATAAATAGAACATTTCTTTTCAAAATTACTCAATATTCTCCATTCCTATGGTGCTGACTGTAGGTCAATGTTTCAGAACCAACTAGAACCGGCTCATGGTTTTCCAGGTCTTTATTCTCCCCAAAGTATAGGCTATAACTCAACATCTCTATAAAGAGCTTTATTCCACTTCTTTTTAATTCAAGAAACATTTTTCCTTTTTTTAAATACTATTTTATTTTTTCCAACTATTAACATCATTTTTACAATGTTGAGTTCTAAATTCTCTCCCTGCCTCTTCCTTTCTTCCCTTAGACAGTAAGCAATTTGATATAGATTACACATGTGCAGCTGTGCAAAACATATTTCCATCTTACTATGTTGTAAAAGAAGACACAGACAAAAAGAAACCCTAAAAAGAGAGAAAAGGTATCTTCATTCTTCATTCAGACTCCATCAGTCCTTTCTCTGGAAGTGGAGAGCATTTTTCATCTTGAGTCCTTAGGAAATTTTCTTGAATTATTGTATTGATAAGAATAATTAAGTCATTCCCTGTTGGTCATTGTACAATATTGCTGTTACTGTGTACAGTGTTTTCCTGGTCCTGCTCACTTCACTCCTCATTGGTTCATGTAAGCCTAAGTTTTTCTGAAATCCACCTACCCCCTATTTCTTATAGCAAAATAGTATTCCATTAACAATCATATACTATAACTTGTTGCATTCTCCCAGTTGTTGGATATCTCCTCAGTTTGTAATTCTTTGCCACCATAAAAAGTGCTGCTACAAATATTTTTGTACATGTAGGTCCTTTTCCTTTCCTTTGACCTCTTTGGAATACAGACCTAGAAGTGATATTGTTGGACCAAAGAGTGTGCACAGTTTGAGCATAATTCCAAATTGCTCTCCAGAATGGTAGGATCAACTCCACTCACAATGCTTCAGTGTCCCAATTTTCCCACATCTCCTCCAGCATTTAAAGAAACATTTATGAGGTGCCCATGATACACAAAGTGCTATACTAGGTTCCAGGAATAAAATTAGAAGAAATGACATAGTTCTTCCCCTCAAGGAACTTACATTTTACTAGGGAATATGACATGAAAATAACATTACACATAGGACAAGATGAGGTAAAATGAGGGAGGGACAAAAGAGAACTCCCCAAAAGTACCTTAAGAAAATTGTATAAGGAGGTCCATGGAGGCCATGAAGAAGGCTAATTCTCTAGCATGGCGCATGGTCTGCTATGGGAAGTCAGAGATGGAAGCTTGCATTCTGGAGAGAGATAGTAGTCTAATTTGACAAATGTAGAATGTGTAAAGAAAATAAGGTGAAATTAAACTAGAATGTAGAATAGAGCAAAATGAGAGGATAGTACAATGGCTAGAGCTCCAGGCAAATCCAGCCTCAGACACTTAACCTGGGAAAGTCATTTTACCCCATTTGCCTCAGTTTCAGGTAAAATAACCTGAAGAAGGCAACGGCAAACATGAGTATCTTTGCTAAGAAAACCCCAAGTAGAGTCATGAAAAGTCAGACATTATTGAATAACAACAAACCTTATTTTTGAAATATTTTAAATTTTGGTTGCCATGTTCAGAGACAAATTTGGTCTTTCTCTGGGCAGATTCAGGAAAACTTTGTGTATTTCCTTTTGCTAATCACTTCAATAGTCTAATCTGACATAATGGCTGGTTTTAAATTAGAATTAGACATTATTATCCATGTCTGGGGACCATCTATTTAAAGATAAGATTTATTACAAGAAAGAAAAGGTTTCATCACAATTACAAGAGTTTATTCAGTTTATAGAGTTCAATAAGCAGAAGTAATCATGTGAATGCCAAACAATAAAATCATGACAGTGAAAGCAGCAATTTAAACAATTATGATAGCAACAACAAAAATATTTCATAGAAAAAGTAGTAAAGTATAGTGCAGAGGCTGGCACTTTATGGTCCAGAAGGCTGGATTTGACTCACTGTGCCCACCCCTTAAGAATAGTTTTACAAAGTTTTATTATATTTTAAAATGTAAGAACTATTCTTAGACTGCGGGCCATATGAAAAGAGGGGGCAGGCAGGCTGATCCACACAAATACATGCATATATTCATATACATGTGTGCACATAACTATAACATGCATGTGTTTATATGTATACACTCTGACAGAAGGGGGAGACTTTGATTTCATCAAAGGTCTAGGCCAAAAAATAAATATGTGTATATAAAACAAAATGACTGAAAAATGACTAAACTGTATATAAAATATATATGTATGTGTATGTATATCTGTTGATGAAGAGGAGCAGTACTTCTTTAACTTAAGGTCTGAGAGAGTTGCCTGGGAGCACCCAGAGATTAAATGAGTTGCTCTGGTTCATACCATTAGTTTGGGGCAGAAAGGTGGATTTAGCACCTGGCCTGAAGTCAGGAAGACCTGAGTTCAAATCTGTCCTCAGACACTTACTAGTTGTGTAACCCTGGGCAAATCACTTAATCTTGTTTGCCTCAGTTTCCTCATCTGTAAAACTGAGTTGGAGAAGGAAGTGGCAAACTACTCCTAGTATCCCTGTTGAGAAAACCCCAAATGGGATCACAGAGAGTCAGACATGACTAAAATATGTCTCAACAAAACAAATACAGTCAGTATGCATAGAGTCAGAACTTGGACCCATGTTGTTTTGGAACTGAGACCAGCTCTCTATCCACTATACCATACTGCCATTCTGTCTGTTTATCTATGTATCTTAATATTTAAAAATATTGTGGCTCCTTCATTTATACTATCTACCTGCTATGTAATTGAACTTTATGGAATTACATAGTAGAGACACACAAGTTTAGTTGCAGTCTTTTAAGTTATGCTTTAAGATGCTATTTAACAGATATTCCCAAATGATCCCCCAAAGGAAAAACATTTTGCACTTCTTTGCATAGATTCCAAGTGATGCTCCCTGGAAAGCGCCTCTTGCAGAAGAGTGGGATTTCATGACAATGAAGGAGCTATTGGACAAGATCTGCTGGACTGAGTAAGAAGTAGCTTCCTACACAACTCCTAAATAATATATGATCTTTCATTTTTATTTACCAATTTAATTCAACATGCTTCTATTATATGTTGGACACTGCTAGTCACTATGTGGAATACTAGAAGATATGGCACTTGACCTTAAGAAGATTACAATTTTATTGTAATTGGAGATCACCATGTATATGATACTGGATATCCTAAAAGTCTTAGTGCCATTTTAAGCTATTAAAATTTTTAATCAATTGAAATTACACTTTTATATATATATAAATATATATATATTTATATATATATAAAACTACAGTAAAAAAGTACTTAGAAAACATCAGAATTGAATTGCTTTTCCACGAAAGTTTAATTTTTTAAAATGTTACATTGACTAAAATAATTTCCTATTTTGCTTTGCCTGCTTTTTTTCTTTAATTTTAACCCACCCTTGTTGGGGAGATAAAATAAATGAATTTATTCTAAGAACACTACACACTTCTTTCAGATACCATGAATCTCTCTAATTCACCATCAAGTGTCCATTAAACACATTGTACTGGACATGTACTGAGACCTAGGGATAAGGAAACAAAAAATGAAACAATCCTTTCCTCAAAAAGATTCCATTCTATCAGGAAAGAGAACACATATTCATATAAGTATATAGAAATTATGTATGAAGTATTGGGTGGGAGAAGGGGGTGAGGTGAGGAAGCCTCATTTCAATGGATTAATTTAGTGACAAAGGCATAAAAATATATGTTCAAGCTTTGAGTCAAGACATATGAACAAAACTTTGAATTTTAAGAGATTATTTTATATAACTCCCTTATTTTGAAGTTGGGAAAACAGATCAAGGAGAAGTACAAAGAGGATTTGAATACAACTACTTTGACTTCAGATGTATGCTTCTTTTCCCCACTACAATAGTTGCTGTTAATGACAAAACAGTTCTTCAACAGTTCTGACAATACCAGTCAATTCAACTATGGCTTGTAACTTTTGGAGCCTAGTTTCAAATTGCTTTCCATAATGGTTGGATAAATTCACAAGTCTGCCAATGATGCCGTAATGTGACTTTTTCTAGTCCCACCAGCATCCATCATTTTCATCTTGCATCATCTTTTCCAATTTGATGGCTGTGAGGGAGACCTTAGGGTTGTGTTAATTTCATTTTTATAATTATTAGTTTAATAGGAGCGTCTAGCTGCTAACAAATAATTGTTAATAGCTTAAGTTGCTTCCTTTGAAAACTGCCTATTCCTATCCTTTTACCATTTGGGAAATGGCTCTCAGTCTTACAAATTTTAATCAGTTTCTTATATATCCTAAGCATGAGACTTTTATCAAAGAAAGTTGCTACAAAGAATTTTTCCAGTTGTCTATCTCTCTTTTATTTTTAACTAAATTTGATTTGCTTATGCAAAATCTTTTTAAAATCCCATATGATAAAATTGTCTGCTTTATCTTCCATAATCCTCAAAAGGAGTTTAGTCATGAACTCTTACCTTAAGCATTGATCTAAAAGGTAATTTCTTCCTTGTTCCCCTACTTTGTTTTTGATATCACCCTTTATATCTAAGTTATATGTCCAATGGGAGTGTTTTTGAGTTTATTAAAAATTAATTCCTTATTCTTCTTAGGTGTTTGACTTAGGTGCTTGAGCTTCCTTTATTTCAACTCAATTCAATTCGTTAAATGTTTATTAAGAGCCTACTCTATGATCTTCTATGTAGAGGAAATTTTTTAAACATTTAAGAATGTTCCAGGGACTTTTGAGGAAACTTGGATGCAAATCTCTTGACATTAGGTTCTTCCTAGAGTGGAAAGAGTTGAAGGGAAACAGTAGAGAGGATGGGGAAAAAATGGCTAACTTTGCAAGGTCTTCCAATGCTGGTTTTAGTAGCATGCTTTCATAATTTCACTAGAAATAATTTCCCAGACTTTCAGCCATACCCTTATTTACTTACAAACCTAAAGGCACAGTTCCAAAACATGCTTTATTTAATCATCTACCATACCTCTGGTCCTCCTTTAGTGTTAATTAACTAGTTATAGTGGGAGAAGCACCAGGTTTGGAGTCAGGAAACTTGGACCTGAGTTCCAGTCTTACTGCTTTCTAGCTCTGTATCGTTGGGTAATCAATCTACTTTCCTTATGTCTTATCTACTCATGTGCAAAGAAATGATAATAACAATAAATCTAAAATTTGTATAGTGCCTACTATGTGCCAAGTACCATACTAAGTACTTACAATTATTATCCTTTTTGATCCTTTCAACAACACAGGGATTTGCTATTCTTATCCCCATTTTACACATGAGGAAACTGAGGAAAGCAGAGTAACTTATCCAGGGTCACATAGCTAGCTATGGGTGTTTGTGGTCAGATTTGAACTCAGGTCTTCCTGATTCCAGATTCAGCACTCTATCCACTATCATCTAGATTTCAAAATATGAATGATATTATTAAAATGAGGATAATATTCAGCCAACCTTCACTACAGTGTTGGATTGGAAGGAGTAAATCCGGGAGGACTACATTGTCCCTTCTAATGTACCTTTTGTCCCTTGCTTTCCTATTTTAACACTTTCCATTTCCTATTAATATTTATAAAAGGCGAAGAACTGGTAACTTATAGATTAGATTGGAAATCTGCCTGATTAGGAATAGGTATATTTCAGATGATTTTAAGAGACAAAAGGAACCTTGGACATCATCTAGCACAATTTCTGGTTTTACATATGAGGAAACTGGGGCACAGGTAAAACAAAGTGACTGTTTTAAAAGTATTTTCAACTAATGGATTATCCCATTGGCCAAAAACCTCTTTCTGTTGTCCTGAAACTTGCTCTTGTGTATATGTGGGACTAGAATCAGCAGATGTACCCATAAATGCTGATATTTATGGAATTGTGATAAGCTGACAGGCTGTCATGCTTGGTTCTTTTTCGTTATTGCCTCTTCGTCCCCAAATCCCACCCCAAATTGCTAGATGGAACAGCTTTTTTAAAAATTTAATTTAAGTGATTTAAAGTTAATTTGATTATGAGAATTTTGCAATATCCCTGGAAGTAAATGGATTGCTGAGCAATATCTCTCCTGTCAAAGAAAAGCTTGCCATCCATCAAAAGCAAATACCGAAGCATTCATTTGGAATATTGCATTGAAGTGAAAATAGCATTGTCTATTTTTCTCTTCTCATTTATTGCATTGGCAGATCCTGGGACATCATTTAAAGGGAGTAATAAATAAGGAAAATACAATTAGCAATGCAGGTAATTACTGTTAAGGATCATAAGATTTGCAGTCATAGCAGTTGATCATTTGGTGGTATAGCAATAGCTCTGATTAGAAACAGAGGCAGATTTAAAACAAATCCCCTCAAGTGTATAAACCCATTCTCAGCTCCATATTGGATTAGATTTGTAGGATTTTTCATGAAGAAAAATAAACAAGCCATCCAGGGAAAAGAGAATGGGAAAAGATTAATATTGCAAAGTAGCTTCTGCAATATCTTGCCATTCTTTCGCTTGTCTTGAGTGAGAGGTGCCTCATTTTAGGAAGTTATAGGTGGCTGATGTGGTGGATAACATAATAACTGAAAAAGCACAATCTAAGCTATAAGATTTATTAGCAAAATAGACATAACAAACATTGATCATTAGTCTCTTGGCAGTCCAAAAGACCCTGCATACAGTGAGACAGGTATTTATATATTAAAAATAATTAATCAAATAGGACCAATTTATTAAAAGAAAGTAATTAATACAAACCAGGATACAAAATTAGGTAATCTGATGTCTAATTGGAGGAAAGATTAGGGACTTTCCAAGTTGGGAGGGGGGAAGAGTGAATTTCAGTTGAGTTGTTTGAAATAGTAGATGGCGTATACCATCTAGTTCCTTGGAGATGATTTGCAGAAAAATAAGATGGAACAAAATAGATGTGGCAGCACAAGATGGAGTCAGTGTTCAGGAGACAGAATGCTATTGGTTTTCTCAATGTTCACACCAAACAAATTCCATTTTGTAACTGACCTTCACACTGTCTCATCACTCTTAGGTTGGCTTCCTATGTTTCAGAAGTATGCCCCTTCATTTGAACTCTCTGAGGACAAAGACCATGATTTTTATCCCCAGCTCTTAGCATAGTGCGCCTCACATGGCAAATACTTAATAAATCGCTGTTGATTGATTGTCTCATCAAACAGGATGGGTGTGAACAGATGCGGACAATGGTGATTGTCAGTATTTTGTAATTTGTAAGAGAAAACGTGCAGGACATGTGTGACCAGCAAAGGAGATGAATTGGTAATGTAATAAGAATGAGAAGTTACAGATAGCCTGAGTGCTACAGTGATACATACCCCTGATATATTAAAAGAGCCAGAAGAGGCTTGCAGGATAGTGAGTGTGTCTACAGAGAATTTATAGAAGGACACAGCTAAACAGCACAAAAGATAAGAAGGTATGGTAGGATTATAATGGCATCAATGGAAAGAGGATGTGAATCTATGAGGTCACAGATATGTCTTTATCTCTAAGTAAGAGGACAATTTGGGAATGTCCCTGATTCAGAGGGTTATTAGGGATTTTTGGTTTGTTTTTGTTTTTGGCGAGGCAATCAGAATTAAGTGACTTGCCCAGGGTCTCACAGCTAGTTAGTGTCAATCTGAGGCTGGATTTGAACTCAGGTCTTGACTCCAGGGCCAGTGCTCTATCCATTGCTCCACCTAGCTGCCCCTGGGTTATTGGGTTTAATAATGGCATGAATCTCTGATAAGGGAATATGGTAACCCATGATGGAATTAAAAGGAGAGTGCAGGCAGTAGTAGATATAGTGACAGACTGATATCTGCACTATTCTTGTTGATCACACGGTTCACTAGGATTATGAAAAGATAAAAAGGAAGAAAGATAGAGGCAAAAAGATCCTGGAAAGAATGCAGGATAAGATTGCCTAAATCACAAGTGCTAAGAAGTCAGCATGGCAAAATAGCCTTAAAGAAGAAAATAGCTTAAAAACAGGATAGAATGAAAGAGGAACAGACTTCAGGAAGTACTGATGCATTGGACTTAGAGTTTTCCTCTGGTCTTGAAGGAAATAGCCATGACCCACTACTTCTGCTTAGCAAATTCTCATGATGGTAGCCCATCTATTTGTGTGACACAATCTGGACAATATCCCTAACTTGATACTGATGCATGCAAATCACTGAACAAAGTTACTCTGGTTCTATCTGCCAGAGAATTTTGTATGATGGCATCTTAATTATATGTGTGCAAGATACTTCACTGTAAACATTCCAAAAGAATGAAAAAAATTAAGTACTTGATCAAGTACTTTTAATACTCAAAAAAAGAGTAGTTACAGAGATGTCAAGTACTGACTCTAATGCTTTCTATTTCATCTGCATCCATCTTAATGATATTGATCTTTATCTGTAGACCTAGATATCCTTGATGAAAATATTCCAATTAATTTTACAAAAAGAAAGGGGTCCATAGGAATGGCGTTTTTACAAACAATTCTCCATAGCACATTCTATCTTCTCAGCCTCACAATTCATCAAGAAGTATGAAAAATGCAAGATTCTATGTGATTGCTGTTTATTGGTTAAAACAAAAAACATTTGACTCAGTAGAGCAAAATGGCCTTAGAGACTCGATTCCAACAGCATGTCACCCATGTACATGTTAAATAATCTTATATTAATGTGTTATGTAAATGTTAGGTATTACTGTTGTTGGTGCAAATAAGTCATCTTTTAAGTATCCTACCCAAAATCATATTTATTACTATGATTCACAAATTAAAATAAGCTCTTTAAGATTTATAGAGCTTTTTACTTACAACAAACCTATAGTATGTTTATTATAAGTGGTGTAAGCATTATTGAATTTTCCAGTTGGTGGGGATGAAATTATTTTTCCATGGTTACAGATCTAATAAATGCCAGAACTGGACCTCAAACATAGATCTTTAACCCCTTGTGTGATGTTTCTTCTTCTACACTAAATGAGCAGTTATACGTGAACTATTCTTTCAATTTAACTCTTTCCTCAGGTAGGTGGTGGATAGAAAGCCAGACCTGGAGTTAGGAAGACCTGAGTTCAAGCTTGGCCTCAGACACTTACAACCTGTGTGACTTAACTCAGTTTGCTTGAGTTTTCTCATCTATAAAATGAGCTAGAGAAGGAAATGGCAAACTGCTCCACTGTCTTTTGCCACAAAAAGCCTAAATGAGATCACTAAGAGCTGGACACAACTCGGCAACAGCAGTAACTCAATGGCCTTGCCTTCTCAATGAAATTGCTGGCCTCATGTCAGGGAGCATATCTGATACTTTATATTCACTACGGTAGGATTATCATTAGAAGATGCTCAATAAATATTCAGAATTATAGAAATTGAGGACTGGATTTTATATTGAGGATCAGCCAGTCAAGTTTCCTCATTTTATAGATCAAGAAAAAGGCCTAGAAAATGTAACTTGCCCAATGTGACTTGCTGGTCAGTTACTGGTAGAGCCTGAATGAGAACCCAGATCTGTCTCCAATTCAGTTATTTTCCTTTATTCCATGCTTGCCTGTCTTGCCAAACTGAACTGAAATATTTTAAAGGGTGCCGGTTAATTACAAAGCTGCAGGTTTTCACTTCCCTATTCATGACATGTATATGTCAGATAGTGAATGATGATTTGTATAAAGTAACTGCATAGGTACAAAGTAGGTGAATCTGGAGAACATGGTGTTATGGAAAGAATCTGGATTTGTAGATTCAAATCCTAACTCTTACGCTACCTTGGGCAAATCTGTGAGTCAGTCAACAAGCATTTATTAAGCACTTATTAAGCATCATTGGTTAAGCATCTACTTTGTGTGCGAAGTGGTGGGCATTCAAGGAATGGTAAACACATGGTTGCTTCCCTTAATGAGGCAGACAGGATGCCAAAGGGGAAAAAGTGTATATAATGTAAATGAAAGTGAATCTCAAAGGAAAGGACCTGGCACTGGGCAGAAGCAAGAAACGCCTCCTGAAGAAGGTAGCATCTGAGCTGAGAAACGTACATGTTTAATTGAAATGGAATGTATAGGGATGAATTGTTTATGTGTTAATATGGTAATAAGAAATAAATGTATTCTTAGAACCCTAATATCTTTAAGGGTACCAAAGGTTAAAATGATAGTGGGTCTATGCGTGATTTTATTATGTTTTAATAGTTTTAGAAGACAAGCACATGGCCTCAGCTTACAGCCCTGAAAGGGGAGAAAAGGCAAAGGCTTTCAGCAATCATTGTGGGCAGAGGGTTATTAGAGACCTCATCTTGCTTCCTTGGCAGCCCTGCAGAAACTGGAAGGGAGGGGAAGGTGGGACATCCAGAGCTGTCTGATAAGGCCTAAGTAGTCAGGCCTCCTGAGGCTGTTGGCTTTAGTAGGAAGGTGCCTGTTGTGTACATGCATCATCCTTGCCTCTGCATAAAATGGCACCTTTGTCCTCTGGAACAATCTCATCCCTTCTACTTCCTGCCCTGTACTAGAAGTCCTGTAGCTGATTCTTCTAGAATACCAAAGTTCTAGAGTAGGGACCCTGGTTTCCCTTAGGGACTCAGGGTACCTAACCAGGGCATGTGCATAAGGCTTACAGTTCCTTCTGGGCTCCAGGGGCCAATATATCAAGACTACTTTTTGACTAGGGAAGAAGTGCTCAGTAACACCTCCCCCCAACAAGTCAGTGATATTCTAGGATATGGTTGGGGACTTTACTCTAGAAGAGTGGGAGCACCCAGAGCCTTCTCTGAAGAAGTTACACAGGAAAGTAAAGCAGGAAAACTCCAGTAACATGGTCCACCTTAGACTTGTCATTTCCAAGAGATGTGATCCACTAGCTGAAGCAATAGGAAGCTCCCTAGACACTGGAGATGGTGTGATGTCCCTGAAATCTGCTATGCAAATTAGGAGATTAGACCTAAAAATCAACACCATTCTATGATAAAATTATCCCTAGAAAGATTCCTGGGAGGCTTTCCCATGGTTAGTATCTGTATCTCCAAGCTGTAAGGAGCCTGGCCAGGTTGGAGAGAGCAGAGCAATAAGGAAAAAAACATTCTGAACTAGTAAAAATCATCCAGCTTAATCAAGTGAGAGGGCATGACCATAGCAAATGTGCCTGAATTGCTTATCTGAGACAAGAACATTTTCTATAATAGAGAACATCATTAAGAAATACTTTCCCTAAAAGTGACACATATGGGAATAGCTTCATATTATTCTCAGATTGATAGAATATGCTCAAAAATATCCCCTAATTATAATGAGAATGAAAGTCCTTCTGTTATAATTCCAACCTCACCAAAACTGTATACTAAAGAGAAACCTCCCATAATGTCATAATTATGTGAAGGTCTTCCAGTGGAGCTCACACCTTGCTTGATGATAGACAATTCATACTGGAGAGAAACTTTATAAATGTAGAAACACTTTCAACAGCAGCACCCTACCTTTCTGTACACGAGAAAATTCATATTAGAGGGAAATCATATGAATGTAATGAATATGGTAGAACTTCCTTCTGAATACAAACTTTATTGCACATAGAGAATTCAGAGGGGAGAAAACGTGGAATGAATGAATGTGGGAAGGCTTTCAATAGGAGTACCTAATTTTTGTACATCTGAGAATTCATACTGGAAAGAAACCATACAAATACAATGAATACTGGAAGGTCTTCTGCTAACACATGATGAGAAGACTTACAAATGAAATAAATGTGTGAAAGCCTTCCAAAGAAGCTCACAGCTTACTTAACACTGGAGAGAAACCTTATGAATATAATGAGGGTGGGAAGACCTGTCTTCTGTAAATAATCTTTGATATCCATCAGAAAATTCATAGTGGAGAGTAACTTTATGCATATAATAAATAGGAAGTAGTTTTCACCTGAAGTTGTGACTTTATTCAACAGCATATTGAGAGACATTGTGATTAACTATGTGAAGGTAATAAACATGGGAAAGTCTTTAATCAGGAACACGACTGAACTGTACGTAAGAGAATCCAGAGTAGAAAGTTCATAAATGAGGGCAGGCTTTTTCCCCCAAGCAAATTCCTTCTCAACATGAGTTCATACTAAAGAGGGAAAGTCTTCAACTACTGCACTGAACTTACTCAATATTATGTCTTGTATAGCACGTCGATAGGGAAACTTTATCTATGTAATGACTATGAGAAGGATTCTAGCCAGAGCTACAACTAAGGGTCTCTATGACGGGATCTTTAATTTCACCTCTCACAAATCCTCAGAATCGTAACCTATGTTTGTCTTTCCTCCAATCACAAGAATATTTTTAGCTGCTTCTTGTTAGAGCTAATTCCTGCTCCTTTGATCCCATGCTGTACTTTCCTATTCTAGGACCTAATTCCCTCTCCCTCTCCATTGGCTCTTTCCTAGCTGCGTACAAGCATGTTCAGATCTATGCAATACTAAAGGGGAAGAGGAGGAAGTCCTGACAATCTGACCTTTTACCCCATCTAGCTACTATCCTATCTCCTCCCTTTCACTAAAAAAAAGAAAACATTGTAAACCATGTCTATGAACTATGAAGTTTCTTCATTTCCTTATATCTATCATCTGAACATTGCAGTAGCTTTTCTATCCCAGTCACTTTACTGAATTAGCTGTCCCAAGATTAATCATGAAACTTTGGGCAAGATGTCTGAATTATACCTAAGCTCAATTCTTTTCCATCATATGCCAGGATAAGCCAAAGATCACCTAGGGAAAAAAATCATCAGCATAAATAGCAGAGAGACCAGTGATAAAGAAAAATAATTCAGGGGCGGAGCCAAGATGGCGGAGTAGAAGGACGCACATTTAAGAGCTCCGAAACCAAAGCCCATAGAATTAATGTAAAAAAAGACCCCCATAACTTCTGGACCACTGAAAGGGGTACAGAAATGGAGGGGAAGAGATTTCTGTGCCAGAGAGCCCTGGAGATCCGTCCCCAGGGTCCATCACGCCCCAGAAAGCGGACCCCACCCGAGCTCTGCCCTGGCTGCGGCCCCAGAAAAGCTGACCCGAGCAGGCTTCAGGGACGGAAGCTCCGGCAGCCAGGAAAGTCCCTCCTCCCACAGAAGCTACAGGTCAGTGAGAGAGACGGCTGGCTGGCTGAGGGGAGTGGGGTGTCTCCATGACTCGGGCCCCCTCGGGAGGAAGCGGTGGTGGCAGAGACAGGGGCAGGAAGCAGCAGAGGCAGAGGCGTGGGTGGCAGCGGAGGCAGCAGTGGCTGCGGCGGCCCAGGACTCCCCCAGCAGCAGGCAGGATCTTCATTACTGAAAGTCTCTGTATAAACAACCTGAGGGAGCTGAGCCTGGGAGACGGCCCTGCCCCACCCTGCTCCACTACCGAAGGCCTCTGCATAAAGCCCCTGAGGGAACTGAGCCTGGGAGGCGGGCCCCCCCCACCCGCTCCGTTCCTGAAAGTCTCTGCATAAAGCCCCTGAGGAAGCCAAGCCTGGGAGGCGGCCCTGCCCCCACCCCAGCACCAGAACTAAAGCTCATTGATTAGCAGCTGGGCCAGCGGTGCGGAAAGCCCATTTGAATCTCAGAGCCCAAGCACTAGCTGGGCGGATCTAGGCGGGGGTGGACAGGAATCTCAGAAGTCAAGTAACTGGCTGGGAAAATGCCTAGAAAAGGGAAGCAAAATAAGACTATAGAGAGTTTTTTCCAACAAATGCAAATGATCCCAACATTCGGATGTGATGACGAGGACGTATTCTTGCCATCAGGGAAAGACGTGGAGGGTGGAGTCTCGGTACCCCAGACACCCCAGGGGGATGTCAGGTGGGCTCAGGCCTTGGAAGAGCTCAAAAAGGATTTTGAAAAGCAAGTTAGACAGGTGGAGGAAAAACTGGGAAGAGAAATGAGAGAGATGCAAGAAAAGTATGAAAAATGAGTCAATACCTTGGTTAAGGAAACCCCAAAAAATGCTGAAGAAAATAACACTGAAGAAAATAACACCTTGAAGAATAGGCTCATTCAATTGGCAAAAGAGGTTCAAAAAGCCAATGAGGAGAAGAATGCTTTCAAAAGCAGAATTAGCCAAATGGAAAAAGAGGTTCAAAAGCTCACTGAATTTAATAGTTCTCTCAAAATTAGAATGGAACAGATGGAGTCTAATGACTTTATGAGAAACCAAGAAATCACCAAACAAAACCAAAAGAATGAAAAAATGGAAGAGAATGTGAAATATCTCATGGGAAAAACAACTGACCTGGAAAATAGATCCAGGAGAGACAATTTAAAAATTATGGGACTTCCTGAAAGCCATGATCAAAAAAAGAGACTAGACATCATCTTCGATGAAATTATCAAGGAAAACTGCCCTGACATTCTAGAACCAGAGGGCAAAGTAAGTATTGAAAGAATCCATCGATCACCACCTGAAAGAGATCCAAAAAGAGAAACTCCTAGGAACCTTGTGGCAAAATTCCAGAACTCCCAGCTCAAGGAAAAAATCTTGCAAGCAGCTAGAAAGAAACAATTCCAGTACTGTGGAAATACAATCAGGATAACTCAAGATCTAGCAGCTTCTACATTAAGGGATCGAAGGCTGTGGAATAGGATATTCCAGAAGTCAAAGGAACTAGGACTCAAACCAAGAATCACCTACCCAGCTAAACTGAGTATAATACTTCAGGGGAAAATACGGTCTTTCAATGAAACAGAGGACTGTCAATCATTCTTGATGAAAAGACCAGAGCTGAAAAGAAAATTTGACTTCCAAACACAAGAATGAGAAGAAGCATGAAAAAGTAAACATCAAAGAGAAGTCTTAAGGGACTTACCAGAAGTGAGCTGTTTACATTCCTACATGGAAAGACAATATTTGTAACTCTTAAAACCTTTCAGTATCTGGGTAGTTGGTGGGACCACACACACACATGTACACGCATGCATGCACACACACATACACACATGCACACACACACAGAGACAGAGAGCACAGAGTGAATTGAATAGGATGGGACCATAGCTTAAAAGAAATTAAGGTAAATGGTGAGAGAGAAATGTAGTGGGAGGAAAGAGGGTGAAATGGAATGGGGTAATTGTATGTCATTTAAGAGACAAGTAGGAGACTTTTTAGTGGAGGGTAAAAGAGGAGAGCTGAGAAAAAAAAAACAATTAGTTTACCCTCATCACATTTGACTAAAGGAAGGAATAAAATGCACACTCATTTTGGTATGAAAAGCTATCTTACAGTATAGGAAAGTGGGGGAGAAGGAGATAAGCAAGGGGGGATGATGGAAGAGAGGGCAAAGGGAGGAGGGAGCAATTTGAAGTCAACACTTGGGGAGGGACAGGATTAAAAGACAGAAGAGAAACAATGAGGGGCAGGGTAGGATGGAGGGTAATTCAGTTAGTCTTACACAACACGACTATCAGGGAAGTCATTTGCAAAATTACACAGATATGGCCTATATTGAATTGTCTGCCTTCCCAAAGGGAATGGGTGGGGAGGGAGAGATGGGGAGACTTTGGAACTCAAAGTGTTAGGAACAACTGTTTAGTATTGTTGTTGCTACAAGGAAAGAAGACATACAGTTAATGAGGAATAGAAAGTCATCTGGCCCTATAGGAGAAAAGAGAAGATGGAGACAAGAGAAGGGAGGGATGACAGAAGAGAGGGCAGATTGGAGATAGGGAAAATTAGATGCTTGGGGTATTGGGGTGGGGGGAGGGGATAAAAGGGGAGAAAATTTGGAACCCAAAATTTTGTGAAAATGAATGTTAAAAAGTTAAATAAAAAAAAAGAAAAAGAAAAAAAAGAAAAATAATTCAACAACTCCAAATATTCTTCAGTCTAAAGAATACAAAGATTGTAGACCAAAGTAAAAAAGATCATTTGAAGACTGTAGATGAGAAGAAAAGTACTCTAGCAACCAATACAAGGTACCTCAAAGTCACAGGGAGCAATGGAAAGGACCTTCCGGATGGTTTTAGAAGAACAATTTTTACAAAATTAAAAGAGGTAACAAAAAGTAGAAATTATATCTCTCAAAGATATCAGAAAAGCTACTAACAAGAAGGTAATTTAGAGTGAGCAAAGAATTTATCAAGAACTATAGATTCTCTGAAAAGGGAGGACCACATGCTTGGAACTCAAAAGCAGAACAACAGAAGGGTTGTTAGAATGAGGTAAAACCACTGTAAGAAAACTTTAAAACCATGCACCAAAATAATCTTTTATAAAATCACAATGAACTTAAGTGCCTGAAAACCATCCTTTAGTAATCAGAAGAAGAAAATGAGAGAGATTAAAGAACACTGGAGAGGAAAAAGGGGAAGGAAATCACTACTGCACAATCAACATGTTTAACATGAAGAGCATATGATCATGGAGAAAGAGATGGGACAATGGGCATGGCATTAATCTCACTTACATTTGAATTGTATAAAGTAACATTGAATGCAATTCCATACACAGAGATTTTAGTACAGAAATATATTAAAATTAAGGGAGGTAAAAGTAGGGGACAATGACAAGGGAGAGGTGGGAGGGGTAACGGGGCAGGATAAATAAGTCATTATTAAGTGATCAACAGAATAATTTTGAACATGGGAGGGAGGACCACACAGGGGGAATTAAGAAGAAAGGGTGAAAGAGGAAAAATGTGGGATCGAAGTTGGGGAAGAATAAGAGAAGAGTCTTGCAGAGAGGGGACAAGCTGCTCTACTTAGACAATCACATGTCAAAGAAACTCCTACTCTTTTACTGTTCACTTCTTATAAAGGTGAAAGTGAAAGCAAAAAGAGCACACAAGGATAGCATGGAGGGTAATACACAATTGAAAACTATAATTGTGAATGAGATAAATTTACGTATAAAACAAAAGGATAGCAGGATGGATTGAAAACAGAAACTAGCAGTATGCTGTTTACAAGAAACACTTGTAATTGAGATTTGCATAAAGTAAAGATGAAGGACTGGAGTAAAAGCTATTATAGCTTAACTGAACTTAAAAAATACTAATCATGATGTCTGATGAGGCTACAGTAAATATAGACCAAAAAAGAAATAAGCAGGGAAATATAAATATGCTTAAAAGCACCACGGATAATGAGTGAATATCAATATATTACATATGTGCAATTAATAGCATAGCATCTAAATTCTTAAAGGATAAAAATCATAAAATTGGAGGAATAGACAGTAAAAGTATAATTGTGGCCCTCAATGTATCTATTTCAGACCTAGACAAATATGACCAAAAATAAACAAGAAAGAAGATGAAAACTTGAATAAAACTATAGAAAAATTAGAAGTGAAGATCTTTGGAAATTACTTAATAAGGATAGAAAAAAATTTATGTACTTCTCAGTTGTATTTGGTGCCTTTACAAAAGTTGACTATATATCAGGATGGAAAGATCTCAACAAAAAATGTAGAAAAACAAAAGTATTAAATATATCATTTATTAATCATGATGCAATAAAATTACATTTAATAAAGAGCCCTGAAAGGATTATTCATATTAAATTGTAGATGTCCTCCCCAAGACCTCCCATCCTATCCCCCCCACCTTCTCCCTTTATAATATCTTACTTGGGTGATCTCACTAGTGATACTCTGGGGCTGCAAAGCATGGGATACTTCAAGCTACAAAAATAAAACTAAAAGGGCAAAGAAGAAGCATACTGTCACAAGAGATCTTAACTCACCAAGAAGTGTGCAGGAGACATGACTTAAAAATATTATGAGTGCACAGGTATAGCCTATATCAGATTACTTGGAATCTTGGGGAGGGTGGAGAGGAAGGAGGGGAAGAAAAAAAATTTAGAATGACAAATCTTTCAAAAATGAATGTTGAAAATTTTCTTTCTAAATGGAAAAAATAAATACTATTTTAAGTAAAAAGGTAAAAATAGAATTTTAGTCTACAAGGAAAAAAATTTTCAGAAAAACAAAAATGCAATATAGGAATGCAGGATAATGATTGTGAGGGATAATCCTTGTACCACCAATAGTCCCCAAGAAATATTTGAAGATCTAGAAGAGATGCAGAAACACATTGAATGGACTACTTATAAAGGATTTATAGAAATACCTGGATCAAAATTACACAGGATGAAAAGGCATGAATTGTCTTCAGTCTGTATCACCGAACAGACTACGCCTATCAGTGAGACCACAAATCCACTGACGCACAGAAACACTGTGAGACATTTGAGAATGTATTATGTATGTTTCAAGGGTGACTTTGAGAGGAAAATATTTTTTAAAACTATGATAAATGAACAAAAATGCATGTATTAAGTACTTTCTATATATCAATCAGGTATTGTGCTAGGGTTTAGAGATACAGATGCAAAAAGAAAGACAGTCTTGCCCTCAGAAGCTTATATTATAATGGAGGAAGGAAAATATATCTAAGAAAAAGGTGGCTGGGGGGGCAGGGGCAGTATGTGTGTAGTCGCATTGTGTCAAGATAACTGGGAAACCGCATTTTGGGGAGTAATCTGGGGTAGAAATTGTGAAGT
>JAJHZJ010000637.1:35000-36105 GCA_023548195.1 Bettongia penicillata ogilbyi
GATGATGATGGTGATGATGATGATGATGGTAATGATGATGGTGATGATGATGATGATGATGGTGATGATGATGATGATGATGGTGATGGTGATGATGATGATGGTGATGATGATGATGATGATGGTGATGGTGATGATGATGGTGATGATGATGATGATGGTGATGATGGTGATGATGATGATGATGGTGATGATGATGATGATGATGGTGATGGTGATGATGATGATGATGATGGTGATGATGATGATGATGTCATTTGTTTCCTTCCAGGCCAAATATGTCATTAGTGCTATTCCTCCAACACTGGGTATGAAGATTCATTTTAACCCACCCTTACCGATGATGAGAAACCAGTTGATTAATCGTGTTCCTATGGGGTTCAGTCATCAAGTGTATGGTATATTACCAAGAACCTTTTTGGAGAAAAAAAGGTAGGTATCTTTTTTCTATGAAATAATATTCCAGAGGTCTGTTAAGAAAAATGCTAAAGGGTTCTTGATCTTTCCCTATGCCCCACCAATGCACATTATTTTGGAATGTTATCACTCTATTTTTTAAAAAATGTTCTATTGTCTGTTAAATACATGTTTTAAGCCCTAAACTTAGCATCCAAGTCTCTCCACAATCTATCTTCCATGTCTTATCTAACACAACTTCTTTCTACTGTAAGATCTTAGGAAGGAAAGGAAAGCAGAGATTTGTGACTGTTTACTCTCTCTGATTCTAATGAGTTAGGGAACATTCTGACATATTTAAATAGATAAGAAGATGGCCAACATAACATATCATCTCTTGTTGATAGATTTAGGGAAATGAAATTCATTATCATAGATTTAGAACTGGAAGAGAATTTAGAAATCATTTAATCCTTTTGCAGATGAGGAAGTTGAGTCCTGGAAAAGAAAAATGATTTATTCAAGATTATACAGATGTTAAGAGGCAGAATCAGGACTTGAACCCAGGCCTTCTATTTCCAAAGCTAGTACTCAGAATAATCCTTGAGGACAACTGCTTGGAACCAGTCCTCTAAAGCATGATGGGTTCATGAGAAAATTCCATAATTGCCCATGCAAATTTCATGCACCAATTATTCATTATTCCTAC